>WBMZ01007981.1:0-174784 GCA_013400975.1 Atrichornis clamosus | reverse complement strand
GCATGCGCGAGTCGCGCGCGTCACGGGCGCGGGCGAGGCCGACGGGAGCGCGCAGCCCGGCGCGCCTCCGCGCTCCCTCCTCCCTCCCTCCCGCCCGCCGCCGCTCCCGCTCCTCCATTCGGCTCCGCCGCCGCCCGCCGAGGAGGGGACAGCGACAGCCGGGAGCACGGGAGAGGGACGGACCCTCCCCCGCCGCCAACCCGCTTCCTCCTCCTTCTCCTCCACCTCCTCCCCCGCCTCCGCCTCCGCCTCCCGGCCGGGAAGAGCTCGCCGTGCCCGCAGCAGCCCCGCTGGATGCACTGAGCGCTCGGGCGCGGGGAGAGAGGGGCAGGAGGGAGCCGGGAGCCCCGCCGCGGAGGCGCTGCGCTGCCCGGAGCCTCACGGCCATTTGCTTTAATTCTTTTATTGCCCCCCGGCCGCCTCCTCCTCTCTGCCCGCGGGAGCCAGCCGAGGCGGCGGCGGCGGCGGGGGCTGCATCCCCCCTCCCCCCTTTTTTTTTTTTATTTTTTATTTTTTTTAAATTTTTTAAATTTTCATCGCCGCCATGGGATGTACCCTGAGTGCTGAGGAAAGAGCCGCCCTGGAGCGGAGCAAGGCCATCGAGAAGAACCTGAAGGAGGACGGGATCAGCGCGGCCAAAGACGTGAAACTCCTCCTGCTCGGTGAGAACCCGCCGGTCGCTCCCCCATTGCCCCCCTCTTCCTCCCCCGCGCTTATCCCACCTCATCTCTCTTCCAACAGGAGCCGGAGAGTCGGGAAAAAGCACCATCGTGAAGCAAATGAAGTAAGTCCCGCGGGGGGAGCGAGTGAGCGGCGGTGCGGGGAGGGAGAGCGGGGCGGGGGCTCGCGGAGGTGAGCGAGGGCCGCGGGCGCCATGTTTACCTGAGGGGACCGCGCAGGCACAGCGCGCCGGGGCCGCCGCTGCTCCCGGCGCTGTCCAGGGCTCGCTGGTGCTGAAGTGTCGCCCCGCGGCCTCGCCCCCGGCGGCGGTGGGGGGAGGCTGGCAGCCCACCTTCCCCCTCCGCGCAGATGTCCCTGTGAAGCGACCCGCTGTCAGTTAAGCTTAGTGTTGGGGTGTTATCTGCCGGTTCTGCGGATTTAAACCAAGGCTCTCTATCACTGAAAGCCCTTTTTATTGAGCTTTTGTCGTCTCCTTTTAATTAATGAACCATGAGCTTGGCCACTCATCTCATTCAAACCTCTCCTGCTCCGGGTCCGGGTCGCCCGATGGTACCCGGCGCTGCTCCTCGCTGGAGATGATCTTCCCACACGCTCTCGCTGTGTTTAATTAGATGTAACCGAGCAATAAACAGCAGTGAAAAGCCCCACTGCACGGTCTCTTCCAAGCATCACCATGGCTGGTGTAATTGCACCCTGTAGGAAAGCAGGTGCAGGGAAAGCTAATAGGGGTGGAGGTACACCCGTGGCGCGACTATTCTCCCCCGGCACATAAAAAAAAAAAAATTAAAATACAATGAAATACCCCATCCTCCCACCGATACAGACATGACGGGCTGGTTGGAGGCGGGCGCCATCACGGAACGAGCCTGGGCGCTGGTTCAGGGTCTGGATTTCAGCTGGGAGCGTTTGCCGCTTTGCGATGCTGGTGGTTGCAGAGAGATCCGTGGCTGGGAGGGGCCCCCCCGGGACCGGGGTTGCTTAGCGAGGGGGAGAGGCTCAGAGCTGGGTGTGGATGGGAGGCGGGGAGGGGGGTGCGGGTCCCGGCGCGGGGGTCCGGGGCCGTGAGGGCCGACGGGCGGGTCCCGGCGCGGCGTTCAGGCGGTTCGCGCTGGACAGCGCCCGCGGGGGCTCGAACCGGCAGCGGCGGGGCCCCTCCGGCACCGCGCGGCTCCTCCCGGCGGCGCACCCGATGCCTCCGGAGGCGGCCGGGGAGAAGCCGAAAGGGCTCAGGAATAGCCGAAGGGGCCCGCGCCCCTCGCAAGCTGTTCCCTGAGCTCCCGTAGCCGCCCCGAGTGTGCGGATGCCTGGGAGTGTGCGTGAGTGTGCATGTGAGTATGAGTGTGCATGTGAATGTGCGTGTGAGTGTGCGTGTGTGTGCACCATGGAGGCAGATCTAGGCCTTCAGCCCAGCTCCCCTCCAGGCAGGGTGTCTTAGTGGGTGACCCGGATATTTCTGTATCAGCTCTGTGGCCGCTGTGTCCACCCCTCGGAGGTTCAATGAAACCATCATCCCTGCCTGAGGCAATGCTGTTCCCACGGCGCTGCGGGGCCAGGAGGTCTCCCTGCGAGGAGACTCGCCTCTAGTGCACAGCAGTGTCCGCGGCTTTCCCCACCAGCACTTGTGTACCCTACTTCTGTAGAGGCTCTGAGCATCCCCTTTCACTGTTTGAAAGGGGGCTTTCCACCTCCGCAGTTTGATTTGGGGCTGAGGTTTGGTTTGCTCTTGTTTGTGTGCAAAAGGTGGATCAGGAGACATGTCACTGCAGATGAACACCAATAAATTATTTAATCTCTAGGAATTGCTTCTGCAGAAGCATTCTGGAATGGAGCGTGATGGGTTTTGGTTGAAGGGAGAGGCTGTACGTACCACAACAGCAGAGTGCACATGCAGAGCCCATAGGCAGGAGGGCAGGCGGTGACCACACTGGCTGCACAATTAGTGTACAATCACTCTTGTCTTCCAAAGAGCAGATCTCTTGTTTTTTTAAGCAAATCACATCAAGATTATAATCTATTTGCTGGACTAGATTGGTATATCAAGGACTGAAATATGCCCTGTTGTGTGTGTATGCGTGTATATATATATATTAAAAAATTTCATTTAAAAGATTTAAAGTAAGGCATGCTAGACTTGCAGCTTTGTACCTGATGTGAAAATGACAAGGAGGCTGCTATGGTGAAAGGGCTTATAGTGGTGGAAACTGGGAGGCATCCATGAGTGTGGAAACTCCAGTGAAGTGTGCGGAGGCTGGGGTGGGGACAGCGGTGTTGCTATGAGCACGGCAGCAGCATCTGGAGAGAGCCGCGCAGCCGCGGGCACTGGGGAGAGCGATGTGCAGGGAACAACGCGGGGAAATTAACATTGCTGGAAATTAATTTGAATATAATGTAGGCATTAGCATTTCACCTGGTCAAGCTCCATTAGACAGGCTTGCTGAGAAACTAATGAATTCTTAATAAAGATTAAATCGCACGTTCATTAGATTTTGATGAAAGAGACTGCTATTTTATTTTTTTAATACCGTGTATTGGTGTGCTTCTAGATAATAAATCTCATCCTCATGAATGGCTAAAGCAGCTTCACACTTGGATATTGCCTTGAAAACAAGCATAGGAATCTGTAGACAGATTAGAGAATGCTAAGACAAAGGAACAGAGAGCAGACATTGTTACAAAGGACTAGAAGAGGTTACACACTGCCCAGTTAATCCTTGAAATATTAGGTACCAGGAGAAGAGGTGGCAAGTAGAAATTACCATAATGTGAGAGTGGATGGGGATAAGGATTTGTAAAATTAATTCAGGATGTTTTAGTGAAATATTTGGGGGTACCTTTTAGCTGATGAGCGAGGGGTTATCCAGCAAAAAAAAGAGGTACTGGTGAATGGCAGAGAGGTGGAACTGGAGTCTGGAATGTACATCTCAAACAGTGTCAGCGTGGCCTAGGAATGGCACTTTTCTTAGCAGTCATGGTTGTTTTGACACCCTTAACCCTTGCACTTTGACTATCTCCACCTTAGCTGATTAATTTTGTGGTACTTTTTCACAACCAGTCCTGCAGTCCAGATACTTTCACCCATGCCTCAAAATGAAGGGTCAGGGCCAAGTCAGAGGAACAGTCCTGAAAGGCATGGTTGTGCCATGCAAGCCAATGAGACTCCAGAGTGTGCCACAGCATTCAGAATCAGGCTTTGACCAGATTCTATTTTCACTTAGCTTAACCTAAAAACCATCTGTAATCAAGCAAATCTGGGGCTTTCTTTTAAAATCCAAGCTAGAAGTGAGAATTACTGGACAAGAGAAATTCACCTTCCACTCACACCACCCTATCTCAACAAATTCACAATGATGTGGGAGTGTAATGGATGTTAACATTTTTTAGATCTTATATATTCAAATAAACATTGAACACATGCAGAATTTGGAACATAGAATCTTCTTTTCTGGAATACCTAGACTGTAGCATGGAATCAAGACTGATGTTATTCTAGGACATTTTTGTGGGGACTTAAAACTCTAGTGAATGTGCTTGTTCATCAAAAGCCCCAGCCCGGGAGGACACCGAGCATATCTCCATCTCTTACTGCTTAGCAGGACACTTAAATACATGCAACGGTCCAGTGGTGAGCAGGGTTCGACTACTCAGGTGGGGACACTATCCGCTGCCATCAGCACAAGGCTTCTAGGGAATTCAGTGTTTAATCGTGCTCATGCAGAGAGGCTGACTTAGCTGGCATGGCTTCAAAAATAAGGTCCTGCCACCTACTCAGCAGCCACCGTTCTGGATGGTGAGCCAGGGCAATATTTCACCTTCCCAAACGAGGGGTTACTGGTAGATGTGACATTCCAGAGGAGACATGGCTTCACCTGCTCACAGGAAAAATCTGAGGGCTTGGGGTTTGGTTTTGGATTTTTCCTTGCAGCAGCAGCTTCTGTCCCCTGCTGAGCTGGGACTCCCTTTCACAAGATGCCGAAGTTTCCAGCCCTGTATGTCCTCCAGAGCAGCTGTGTCTCACTTCAGCAGCAATGCTGGCAGTAACTCAGTTGTTAGGCTTCTTTGCTGTGCCAGTTTTTGCAAAATGTTTTTCTGCTATGTATGAGAAGGATGGAAATGTACAATCAGGAGAAAAATACACTAGTGTACAGTGCTTATCTTGACATATCTACTATCTTCTCCCCAACAGCCATCAGTCCCAACAGTCATCTGATATATTGTTCTGACCTTTTTCAAAAAGCCCCTCAAAACAGCCCCAGGTTCTACTTGCTCTCTGTGTAACCAAATTATTTATAATCTAATGAACTTCTTTGGTGAGAAGCAGTCCCCACCCACTGGTTTTACAGCAATTTGATGCCAAATGCCATTGAAATGAAATGATGTGTTGTGAACACCCACTTGAGTGCTCTCTGCTGCATGTCTGTATCTCAAATCCATAGTGATTTCACACTTGCAGCCCCTTCCCCCAGGAATTCTTCACCCCACAGGGGCTTATAGCACGAAGTTTTTTGCCTGTGCGGCATCTCCCCAGGGACAGGACAGCAAACTGTGTCTTCAGGGTCTGTCCCACTCCTCAGTGCAGCTCTTGTGCGCTGTGGTACTGAGTGCGGACCCCCACTCGACTCTGCTTCTATCTGGGAACTGTTTGATTGTGGCGTGAGCTGGCAACCCAGAGGCACAAACCTGCACATAACACCAGGTCAGGCCGAGCCATCCTCGTCCTTACTTGTCTCCTGTTCTGTTTTCCAGGATTTCTGTGACTTGAGGCCCAAAGTAGGGCAGCGACAGGCTGCACCTGGGCAGTATTTGGCCTGGGTTTCAATAAGCAGGGGAAAGAGCTGCAGCCTTCCTGATGAAGTAGTGTCATTCTCCCGAGACCTGCCCAGGTGCACTTTGCCCTGGGTGTGGATTTGGTACGATACGTATGGCACACTCAGACTCCAGCAGGGAGACAGCTCCAGTGGGGCTGTTCTGGCAGTGAAACCTGCGGTGAAACCAGTAGCAATGTGCCTGCTGGGGCTACTCTGGGATGTCAGGATGGCAGCTGGGCAGTGCATTACCTGCCCTGAGGAAGGCAGGGTCTCCTGCCAGGGCATCAGAGATCGTCCCAGTGGAGGCTGCTGTAGGAGAGGGCTCTCCCCTCACTGCAACTTTTTTCCCCCCTTTCACAGATGCTTTCTTGCATCCCTGGATGCGGTGAGTGCCATGTTCCACACCCTGCAGTGGCACAGTGAAGGGAGATTGCCCCTGAACCAGGCAGGAATAAGAGCTGGGAACAGAAAAAAGTGAGGCTGTTCATTTTGGCTTGTAGTTGCAAGGGGTAGTAATGTTTTCAGCATTTATTTCCTTCCTCTTGGATTATTAATTGTGCTTACAAGCCAAAACATTAACAACCATAGTTCCTTCTTTTATATTTAAGGTTCTTGTTACTAGACTGAGAGATTTCAGAGAAAAGCAGTAACAATATTAGGAGGCAAGATGGAATACATTTTGGGTTTGCGTTTTTTCTTTTTCCTTGACAGTTCTTAATTTGTTTCTTGTTTTAGGGACTCATAAAAGTAAAAATATCTTTCAATGACAACAGTGAACTGCATAGCTTCTCCTCTTTCAACCCAGTTTTAAAACCTTAAAAGAAATTGCCTGTCATATTCTGACATGACACATCTAGTCCTGTTGGAAATGTTTTAGCAATCTAATGAGATGAAAGCAGTTGTTTTAATGAGCTCAGAAGAAAGAGACAAATCTGCTGCACAAATGTAACCAGGGATCTGTTTTGTTTTATGGCTTGGCTAACCCAAAAGTTGTAAGAGACATTAGATTGACAAACAAATTAGATGACAAATGAAAAAATGTTGTGGTTTTCCTCGTCAGTCTCTCTTTTCCCATTTGTCTGGGATAAAACTTCGTATCTGACATGAGTTCTCCACGATGCTTACCTGGCGAATACGGGGAAGATAATCAAAATGGGTGAAGAATGAAAAAGAGACAAATAATGGCGGTAGAAGCGCTGCGTTGACTCTTCTCTTTGGTCTGATCAAGAGAAAGAGTGAAATGAAGAAATGCTTCACTGATGGCCAGGGCAGGAGCAGGTTTCTGGTCACCTGGAGGGTAAGAGCCAGGCAGTCAGGAATGTCTCACAGACTCATAATTAGTTTTCTTCATTCCCTCTGCAGAGTTACAGCCTGCCTCTGCAGGTATCAATCTCCCCCAGTTTCTCCGGGATCCGCAGGATACAAAATCACAAATTAGTATTAAAGCTTGTGGATATGCAGCCAGAAAGCCTGATGCAAGTGCGGGGTCCAAGAGCTCGATTTTACAAACTGCTGCTCAGGCAGTGAGGAAGGCAGAAAGCTTTTCCGAGGAGGCAGCAGCCGTACACAGTGCACAGAAGGACCCATCCTCTACACTCCGAAGTCCATGGTTACATCCTGAGTGCAACTGAGTGTGAAAAACAGGATTTGGTCCTTTATTTATTATGTTGGTGTAAAGAGGAGCTCTGGCAGGTGAGAATTGCTAAAACATCAAATTCAGGTTGACAGGGTGCTTAAGAGACTAGTCACTTTTCCTGGTGCAATTGCAAATCTCCCAAGATTTGCGGTTTTCTTTAGAGCCTGAAATTACTTCTGTAGAGCCTGGACTGGCATAATGAATGGGTCAGCTCTGTTTTCTAGTGGTCTTTGCTTAGGTGTCTCTTCTGTTTTTGAAAGAAAATTTCCAGCTCTCCTCACTTCAGAGAAAAGTTAAAAAGTAAATGTCCTCATTCTAGCCTGAGGACTCAAGAATTGGGAGCAAAATAAAAAAAAATCCCAAATGAAGGTGAGGAAACCAAATACATCTCAATTGCTTGGTTACTTTTAAAGCCTGATTCCTTTTTTTGGATTGGCAATATTAAAACCAGCAACCTTACTTATTTCAAATCAATATGCATGCTACTGACCCCAGATTCTCTCTTTAAGCTCACTGGACTTTGGGCCAAGTTCTTCCTACACTGAAGATGATCTCTGTTCAATCTGTAGGTTTTATGAGATATGATGAATTTCAAATGTTTGTATAGGACTTGGTGGGATCCTGGATATTGCTAAGTCTCATTCACAAAACAAAAACCGGGAAACAAAAAGATCTGGAAGGCACTGGCACATTAAACCTACGGCCATTTTTCTTGCCTTAACATTGTTTTCCTTTCATTCTTAGAGGGAAATACTAATGATTTGTATCACGATTTTTTTAATGCTGAAGAAATGCTCTGCCTAATGTAAAAATCCCCCTAAACTGTTAATTGAATCATTCTCATTTTATTTTTAAGACCATTCAGGCAAATGACAGATGTAGGGGAGGTTGGAGGATTACAGTCCTGATTACAAGATGCTCTTAGGAATCTGCCTAAAATCAGAAAATGCAAAAGGCTGAAAAATGTTACTGGGGAACACAAAGCAAAGGAACTGATGGTTTTCTAGTGCTGAGCAAAAAGAAGAAAAAAGTATTTTAATACAAAACTCAATCTTTGTGTGCTTATTGTGATAATAGAATAAAACTTGATGGAGGCATTTCTTAGCTTACCAATAAAAATGCCTCCCCTCCCCAGCTTTCATGTTAATTGAGAAAGAGCTGAGGAGCACTTTCAGAAGGGAGCACTATACTGTGTAGTAAGCTGACATTACACCTATTTTCAAATTGCTAATCAATAAAATTTTTAACATTGAAAGAGGACTGGCAGAGCTAAAATTACTTTGGCTTTCTTTATTCTTGGGCATGTCCTGTTTTGCTTGGTCACCGAAAATTATATCGGTTCATCAGCACACTTCTCATCCGTGTATAAAATCTGTAAGCTTGAAACAAAGGAGCTGGAGTACAGCAGCTTGAGACAGAGAAAAGAGGGATGGGTAACATAGGGTCCTCCTACAATTCAACGAGTTTGGGCCATGGCTATTAATAACCCCCCTTCCCCATCAGGCCCATCTGTGGGGTCTTGTGTTCTCAGGAGCCAAAGACAATTTATCA
Organism: Atrichornis clamosus; assembly: GCA_013400975.1. Classification (NCBI taxonomy): domain Eukaryota; kingdom Metazoa; phylum Chordata; class Aves; order Passeriformes; family Menuridae; genus Atrichornis; species Atrichornis clamosus. The sequence continues at coordinate 166,111 of WBMZ01007981.1, read as the reverse complement.
TCTATTTGTTAGAGGGTAACTTGTGCAATCTTTCAGCAGAAATTCTGCTGGTTCATGTTGCAGGAGTTGCCTTTGGGAAAAGACTGGGAGATGCCAATCCTAGTAAGTGCATCGAGGTGTAAGCCACTGATCTCTGACAAAGCCCAAAGCTGTTGACTGACTGTTTAGGATTGAAGTGTGTCAGGGAAATGGAGTGCGAGTTTTGGCAGGAACAGGGTCCAATGCTGGTAGGAAGTAGAGGGTTTGATAACAAGGAAAGGGATTTTCTTCTCTTTGGCATGTGGCAGAGTATTTTGTGTAGAAATGCAGAGATCCATATTTCCATTGGGAGGCCATGAGGGATGTCTCAAAGAGCTGCCTTAGTGAGTTGAGCAGCTCAGCAGCCTTGCACCTGGTCCAAGAGAAAATATCCTGTTTAGAGAATTCATCACCCCAGTCTTACACCTTGGCAGGGAGGCTGGCAATGGATGCTACACCTCTGTGCATGTGCCTCCTCTGAAACATAAACCCCCAAGTGCTTAAAAGAGTCTGAAAGGCTGAACAGTGACTCAACATGCTTTGAGACTCCAGCAAGTTCAGACTTGTATTAAATGCTCTTGTCTACGAGAGCATAATCAACAGCAACTTGTACACACCATAACAGTCTGGTACAAGACTTGGAGCATTTCTGCATCAGCTGGGAATCATTACAGAAGGGGATGAGGTGAGAATGGGCCTTAAATGATGAAAATGTATACTACCTCCTAGCAGAATTTGGTGATTTATCCTTTCCCTGTTAGAGCTGATTGGAGTTAATAGCTCCAGTTTTAAAGCATTAAATAAAAGTGCATAGGAAAGGCTGAGTACATAAAATGGATGTTAAGCAGAATTATCTAGGTAACAAATGAGAAGGTTTATAGGTGGATTTCTGGAGCTGTGGTGTGCACTACCTCACAGTGATATAGTGATGTTTCCTCACTGCCAGTACACTGCTCTTTATTCATTACAGCCCTATTCTTTGCCAACTTGGTGCCTTGGATCTTGCTGTAATCTGGCTCCTGCCTTAACAGCAAAGGTGGTAGAGTATCTCATTTTGATGTCTCTCAATGAAATAATCCCATGTATACATTTCTGGAGGAATTTTGTGTGGAACTGGTGCAGACCAGCTCTGGTTCTCTCCAAAATTCATGGTGAGATCTTCAAACTACCTCCAGGGCACCACGATGTGCATGCCCTAATTTGAGATTGCAACATGTAAGACGACATGAATTTGTCCTCCTCTCCTGTGCTTCTCAGTGATTGGCGTGGCAGGGCACGTGCTCCTCCACAGCATTAAGGTTTCTCCTCAGCTCATCCATGGGAGGGAAATACCATCCTCATAATGAGTTTTAAATGTAACACAATCTGCCTGGCTACTTAAGTAGTGCAGAACTGAGCATTTGATTCAGTATATTTTGGGAATCTGTTCTTACTTACTCACAGCTTCTTTACGCCTATAAGCAGTGCAAAAGGAGTGGTTACAGCTTGCTGCATCTAAACCCGCTCCTTCCACTGGCCAAAGAGAACTCTTAATACATGGCCCTTGGGAGAATGAGAAATTAGTCACTCATTGGCGGGTTGGTGCAGTGATGCCCAGGGGATAGATACTCCTTCCCAAGGTTAGGTGGAGACCCCATCTCATTGCCTATAAATTCTAAGACATGCAGATGTTTATCTAGGATAAATATGTGGATATGTGTACCCCCACCACAGACATTGCAGAGCCTTTATCATCACATTTCATCAGTAACATTAGCACAAATCACTGGGATGAAAGAAAATTGCCTTGATGAACGTAAGCCTCAGGAAGTCATCATAGTGTTCGTTAATAACCAGTCACCTTTGGTGATTAATTATTTAGCTAAATTGGAAAAAGTTTTCCACATGAACAAGAAGATGTTTACTTAATAAAGCAGAAAGCTCCTAGAAACATGCCCTTGTTTTCCTCAATTTAGCTGTACAATAAATTTATATCTGCCTTCTTTTACAGCTCAGGAAAAAGCCCACACTGTTGTATCAAGTTGTTGCTGTTGGTTTCTGTCTGGCCAGTTCTTCAGCAGGAAACCTGATGCTGCTCAGCAGTTAAGATGTTTAAACTGAACGGTAGATAGAGGAGCTGATGGTCGTGATTTGTTATCTGCATCTCTCTGCGTGCCCTGAGCCCTTGTGATACACTGGTAAGGAGGAACAGGAGAGTGCTGTGCCAAATCCCAGCTCCAGGGTTGGCATTTCTCCAGCACTGACTGATGGCGTCAGGGTCATGCTTGAAATGAGGAAAGGCCCCCAAGACCCTCATCCTGGCTGCAACCTGGTGCTTAATAAGAATTCCCCTGGAAGCATGTTGCTGGGACCAGCCAGATCTTACCTTTGCAGTGAGGTGGGAAGTGCAGTGAGAGAGGAAGCCAGTGTTGGCACTGGGCAATCCAGGTACTGATAGCAAATAAAAATCTTGGTATGTTCCTTGGTGATACTGATGTCTGTTCTGTGTCTTTCACCATAGCTAATTATTAAAAGCATTCAACAACAACCACAAATATGTGAAGAGGAAACACTAAGAGAGCCCATCAATTGTAAAAAATTAGTGATTAATAATTTTAATATGATTCAATAAATAATTCAGAATCTAGCCTTTATTTATCTAAGTTTTTATATACTACTTCTGTTCACTGATCCTTTCGAGAAATTTGTTTCTTTTAAATTCAAGTTTAGATGAACGAATTATAAAGTTTTTCCTACATGACAGAGCATGAAAATTGAATTATTACAGTGGTACTTTTAGTTCTGATCAGTGAGATTAAATTGTACTACTTTCCTCATCTGTGATCAAACAAATAGGTGAGGCCTTCTGGCATAAACAGATATTCAAGATTAATTTTTCAGTATTCCTTTGTAGGACTTTGAAATAGGTTTTGGAGTTTCCTGTAAAAAACAGGAAAAAAATTCTTACAAAGTATCCAAAACAATGATATAAACCCAGCCAAAGCGGTGTATTTAATTCTAAAGTAACTGAACAAATATACTGAGATTTTTAAAATGACCAAGATCATAACATTTTTAGTGGCTCCCTGGGCACAGAGGAGCGTGGGCACAAAGCGGGGCAGTGCAGAGCCGGTCTGAAGCTCTCGGACACGTCCTGCTCAGTGTGTTCTCCAGGAGAATCCTCCTCATTCAGCAGAACAATTGTCTCGATCCTCCTGAAGACTCACTCCATGCTTAACTCGCCGCTGTGGGTTTTCAGCAGCCCCGCAGCTGTGATTTCAAGACAACTTTATAACTCAGCACTGCTGCAGCGAGGCCACGGGACTTACAGGGCTTCCAAATTAGAGCTGCTACTAATCTGTACGTGGTTAAGTCCCAGTGTTGGAAGTAGCTCGTGTTTTATTCATGCTCAGACCCCAAACCCCAGAACAACTGAGTTTTCTAATAATGTGCACATCAACATCAATGGGCTTAAACAGAACTGGGTTATTGCCCACAAATAGGTTTGTGTGCACCTAGCATTTGCTGAAGATCACATCATCTCTGCTTGTGCTGATTGCCACCCAGTTTGAGTGTCACTTTGTGTATCTAACCTTTGTCCAAATTTATTCTGTTTCTTACACCTTTTGGAAAATAAAACATATAGGGAAAAAAATTATTCTTGTGTTGTGGGCTTTTCCATGCCATGCACATTTCCTTTTTCACTCAGGAGCTCTCAGGTACCAGCTCTCAAATTTATTTCAGTTACAGTTCTTTAGCATGTTACTCGTATCAGGAGAAGCAAAAAACACTGTCTTGTTTTAGAAAGTGCAGGTTTAATTGTAGCATTTTATATGTATTTAATGACTTCAAGAAATTAGGTCATGTGAAATCATCTGGAACTAAATCTTCCTCTTCCCCCCCTACTTGGTGCTCACAAAGCAGCATCTGAAATGTCGTGTTCAGTTTTGGATCTCCTAAATCAAGGGGTGAACCACTGATAAACTGGGCCTACCAAGGTGTTTGGGACTGGTGTACAGGTGGAGTGAAGGTGGACTGAGAGCACTGGAGAAGAGAAAGCTGAGGGAGACTTTGCTGCTCCTTTCCATCACCCAAAGAGGGCCAGAGATAAGGTGAAGCCAGACTCTTAGAGATACACAGTGAAAGGAAGAGAGGCAACAGACAAGCATTTCATGGAAATTAAGATGGAATATAAGGAAAAAGTGTTTCATGGGGAGGTTGACGCAAAAGTGGAACTGGACCCAGAGAAGGGGAGAATCATCAACCCTGAGGATTTTCAAAACTCAACAGGACAAGGACCTGCACAACCTGGCCTACATGAGATGGTAGCTCTGCTCTGGGCAGGGACCTCTACCCCAAGTTATTCAGTAATTCTATGACAAGAAAATCCAAATTAGTCTCATTCTGTGTTCCTCATGTCATTGTTGACTAGAGAACTAACTCTCTGATTGGAAACCAGAGGGACAGCATTGCACAGCATTACCAGAGTTTTCCCTGAGAGTGCAAAAAAAGTCAGGCTTAGCTGGGACTGTTTGGTTATTGTTTCTAATTCCCCTTCACACCACTTTGGTTTGTTTCTTTGCTTCTGAGTGTTGTTTTCTTGGATCTATTCCATGCAGCATTTTACAGGCAGCCTTCTGAAATCCTAAACTGGGGTTTGACTTACATCTCTTTTTGTTTTGTCACCTGCGTCTGTCCCTGCTCAGCTACGGTGGTAGGGTGGCACTTATATGGTGATGTATGGCAGTGCAGTGAACCAGACTGTGGCACTGATATGGGTTAACACAACTGAAAACAAAAAATCTCAAAAGCCCAGAAAGAAATGTCTGTCAAATGCTCCCTTAAGGCAGCAATGTACCGAAGGTTGATATGTGAGATTTTATTGAAAGATTCAGTCACTCCTGGCTAGTTCTGTGTGTTAGGGCTTAATTTTTGAGGGTAAATCAGTCACATTCAAAGATTGAGAAGTAGTTTCCAAGTCCTTCTGTACCATTAGGCATTTAAATGATGGGTGTTTTTTCCCAAACCAGGCTTAATTCTTCTGTGAGTTCTTGTAAAAGAAATGCAAATCTCTCACTGGTTTGAATTTTCTGTATTTAAAATAAATTTCCTGTGATGCACAGCACAATGAAAATAAAAGTGCAGCCATTTGTTGCTGTTTCAGTGTATTTAGACCATCTTTCATGCTTGTAGAGGTCAAATCTATTTAATTTGGTTATGCTATTTCAATCACATTTACATTTTTAATGCAAAGCTCAGGTTTGCTTCACACTAGAATGATGTCTCTGGTTTTGTAACAAGCTCTAGTTGTCCTGGGCTTTGGACACCTCTCTTTTATTTTCCCTCAGCCTTAGACACAGTCTTTGTCATTTATAAGGTAACTTTCCTCCTTGGGTTGCCAAAATGCTGCTACTGATTATAATCCTGATTATACAAGTGCTGAATAACATTTTCAAGTACCATTTTATTGGGAGCCAATTTTGAAGTCTGCATTAAAAGCCTGTCATTGATGTGGTTAACCTAACTATGGTGCTTGAGGTGGTTTGCATAAGTCACTGCTGCCCTTTAAAGGGAGATAACAGAATCTTCACGTTAACCCATCTCCCATTTGGACATTGAGCTATCCCAGTGCTTCCGGGGCCTCACAAGCGCTCACCAGCTTCATTAGGACACCTTTTGTGCTCTAAACGTAAATAAACCAGGCTAAAAAGTCCTTCTTGTGAAAGATATTTGTCACATTCATAGCTTCTCAAAAGCCCCAGAAGGAACCTGCTCTATCCCTTTCTTCTCTAAGTTTTGTGTTTCCTCTTTTCCGTAAAAGAAGGCTTCACACAAAACAAGAGATCGTAACAAGCTCCCTTTTCATGATAAGACTCACAGGGTAAATTCCTAAATGAGGCTGCAGAAGCAGGACCCAAAACTCTATGAGCTAAAAGACATAATGATACCATGTGCTTTTCCTTTCTTAAAAGACATCCTTCCATAACCAACATCAAAACACAGAGGAAAAGGAGAGAAACTATTTCAATTCAACTTCAGTTACAAGCAAGCCTTCTCTAATCTCTGATTTATTCTCTCCTAGAAGACCTCCTTAATACAAATTATCACGAGCAGTGGTCCTTACTGTAAGTTGAGAGACACTGAGCCATTTGCCCAAAGTTCCTGCAGTATATATCCAACAGTAGTGTGATGAGTGTAAAAATAAATGCAAACGTACATAGGAACACAAGCAGATCTTATATCCAATTGCAAAGTCACACTTAATTATTAATGACTGAAGTGCTGTAGTCTTTCACTTAGTAGCAAAACATACCCTGAATATCTCTCAGGTTATGTCAGATTGACAGAGCATCAGTGCCAAAGACAATGTCAGGTTTACAGTGATGGATCAAGTACCGTGTGCAAGAGCAAGAAAGGTGAATATTCAAATGAGAATCTCAGTTTCCTCTGATAACGAGCCAGGAATTCCACATTCAAGAACTGATTGATGGAAGTTGCCCTTGTCATAGACAAAATGGTAAACAGCTTCAGAATAATGAATTACAAGCAGAAATTATACTAGGGAGTGATGGAGTAGATCATGGAAAGGTCATTTTGTCCATCCCTATTCCCAATGCAGAGTTCTTTTTGATTACATATTCCTCAATATTCTGCATGTTTTACTTGTAAATGACTTAAAGACACCAGTATTTCTTTTGCTATATGAATTGTTCTTCACTCAACTGCAGATAGTTTTTGCATTAAAGAACTTTCTCCAATAGTCTGAAATTTTTTTCTGAAATTTCCTCTTACTTCTCCTAATCATTTCTCAGCGCAGAAGAGCTCTTACAAATATCAGCTGTTGGGACTAGTAAGTATGACTGTGAATCTCTGGGATAAACCGTGTCTTTCCTAGCCTTTGTACCAAAGTTGGGATGGAGAAGTTGGTGTGATTTTCCTTTTCCTGTATGGAAGATTTCCAGTGCGAGAGAGACTGTCCTCAACCACAGACAGGAATTGTTCAGTCCCCACAATGAAAGGAAGTGGTTGGAGGACGTGATACCATTTCAAGGTGGAAGATTTCAGGGGGTTACATCTCAAATCCCTCTTAGTGAATTCAAGAGACTCAAATAAAGCAGACTCAAAGCTGAGAGAAAGATTACGCTGATGGCAAATGAATCTTAAGTGGAGAGGTTGTGGCTAGACTGTGTTTTGGAGTGCTGGCCTGCCAGGAGCTCGGGGCAGCTTTTGGGGAACGTGGAGGAGGAATCTTAAAGTTACCCTTTAATGGTATTGCAAAGTCCTGTTTGGCTATGCTGACCCAGCAAAACAGAGACTGTAAACCCAGAGACAGCTTTTTGTCCCCTGCAGTGACAACTGCATAGCTCTGCAGCCCTTCATGTCTTACACGTGTCTCAGAGAGGGCAGTGGAGTTAATAAAGAGACTGGTCTTTCTGAAAAGCAGACTTCAAGCTTCACAGAACAAGCACGGGTGTTATTTGGGCTCTTGGTGCTTTTCTAAGAGTAGAAGATGCCCAAGAACTCGTTGTATCTGCAGCTGGTGCTTGCCAGAAATGCTTGTATGATCTGTATGGATGAGTGGAGAAACGGGAGGCAGGAGGGGGGAAAGGCCTTGGAGGGGAAACAACTGAAGAGATACAAATGAAAATTCAATTAAACAGAAGAGAAGGAAAATTCAAACTAGCATTGACGCCCTGCTCAAGGCTGCTGATGCGTCTTGATTTCATCTCTAAACCTAGTGAATGAAGGCGACAGTGAAGAAAATAAATTACCTCCCTGGAAGGAGCTGAATTAGATGACCAGGAAGATGAAAACATTCAAATACAGATATCCTTCTATGATATGCCTAGGGCTTGTAACAAATTCAACCAGAACAATAGATCTTGGGCTTGTAACCATTCCAAAGCTTGTCCAATGTACAAGATTTTTTTTTCATAAAGGACTCAGTTTATTTGCGAACTGAAAGACTTGAAATTGACAATGAATGTAATCCCCTGTTGCCTTCCACCCTCTGTAGACATCAGAATGATGCTAATTGGATATATTAAATTCAGAATGGAGGCATTTCACACTCATTTTACCTTCTGCCCTCAGTTATGCTGGTATGGGATATAGAAAGTGATCTGTTGTGGTTGTTCTGGTTGCTGCTGCTTTCCTGGTTTGTGGGAGAGGTGTCCGAATGCTCCGTGTCATAAGCTGTTGTAGCAAAGAAACTGAATATTCTTTTCTCTTTCAAGATAAACTGTCATTCCTCCAGAATGTGGTCGTCATCAATTTATTTCAGCTTTATTTTTCTCTTTGCCAGCTGTGTGAGGAGCATGTTCAATATAACCAGTCATTCCAATAGCTTAATTTCTCCCCTAAGTATTTAGCTTCTTTCAGGTTGTCACCACAATCCCATTTAAAAGCCTGCTAATAGTAATTGGAAGCCATTTTAAGCTTGCATGTAGTATCAGAGTTTGAGCTGTGTTTTATTTCTGTAAAACAGAAATAATAGTTAGCTATGACAGATACTAGGAAGCTAAACAACAGCCAAGGCTACCACGCTTTTGGAAACCTTCATTGCTAGAAGAAACTCATGGATCCAGAATCTAGTGAAATGAACGTGAATCTTCCCAAGGACTTCAGTGGGTTTCTGATCAGGTTCTGAGTGCAAAGTGTGATCAGCAGTGGCCAGATGGAGGTTCGGTACAAAACAATCAGGAACTCTGCTTTTCCAAAGAGGGTCTCTGGGACTTCAGCCTGTGTTTAAGATGAAAGTTACTGGTCCTTCTACAGAAAGCAAAGAGCAATGAAAGTAAAGGGTGCTGGCTGGGTTGGACTAAGCCCTGTTAAACCAAATGGTCTTCTCCACTACTTGCAAAAAGATACCAGCTTTGTTGGGAAGAAGGAGTCAGCTGATCCTATCTGTTCAATTCCTCGTTCTTAATTATTTTGGCTGATGTCATCGATATGCTAGATCAATCCCAATGAATGGCATTTGAAACATCCCAACCAAAGTCATTATATTATCACATTCAGGCCAGGCTTTAAGCAAGAGATTTGGCTTGTTCTTTACACTGCTTGGCCTCTGTCCCGAATGTACCGCAATTGTAACAGAGGATTATCTGCACTGGAGGTTTTCTTCATTTCCATTAGGAGAAAAATTTCATTCAGCATAGCAAGGGCAGCCTGAGATGGCAGGAGGAGATTGGCTCCATGCTGACGCCTTTGTTATCCGCTGAGCAGAGCCTGACACCCCCTGACACGGCCGAGGCCTTGGCGAGGGGCTGTTATTTATTTCAGTGTGTGGAACACATTGTTTTCTGAAAGGGAGGAGAATCAGCCCTTTATGAACAGGAGTCACTGGGCAGCATAGTCACTGAGCTGCAGGAGCTGGGGTTTGTTGATATAGTTGGCTTTTCAGTGAGCGCCTTTGTTGGGCTTATCTTTTCTTTTAGTCTGCATCTCTTTGGTGGAGTTTAAGGTGGATCTAGACTCTTCCTGTCTTTCCCAACCCCTCTGCCTTTTCTAACATAAAAACACAGGGATAGGGACAGAGGGACTCAAATTTTTCAAGTTTATGGATCTCCATAAGGCCCCTTCCTTGAGATACATAACCTCTTATCTAGAGATACCACCTGTCCTGCAATGGGTTGCTTTAGTTCAAGAGGTTTGTCCAGTCCATTTGCAGACCATGAATGTACCATTCATGCTGCCTTGGTAGGCACTGCTTGCTGGTTTTAAGATTGCACTACACCCACACAAAAAGGGCTGCTGCTTGCTGGTTTACACCAAAGCTGCAGCAAAGCACTGTGACCTCTTCAGTCACACAACCCCTTGTAACAACCCCTGTGACGTGTTTGCGTTCAAGTGGACACCAGCTGGTGTAGTGGCCTTGTGTCTTCCTAGAGCCTAGACACTGTACACATGGTGTGTTGCCCCCTCTGAGAGACACCATATGAACACAGGACAAACTACAGGAACCCTTTGGAGTGGTGACCAGTGTACACTGAATTCATTTAAAAGTTGAGAAAAACCAGGCTTTCGGTTTTGGCATTAAACACTGAACCAGTGGCAGTGTAGGTGTGGAAACCAGGAGTTTTTCTCAGGGACATTTTCTAAGATTTTTCTCAGAAGCATTAACCTAGCCTTGTGTGACACATTCATCATACAATCATCCCAACTTGGCCCAAGGGGAGTGTTTTTCAGGGGCTTGATCTTCCCAGAAAAGTCTTGGAAATACAAACCCAGAAGTGAATAAAGAGACAGAAGTCTTGGACTCTGCTCTGGACCAGTGGCTTATAGGGCAGTTGCTCAAGACACAAACCCGTAAGGCAAGAACAACTGCTTTTTTACTGCCAGATAAATGGACACCTGGCTCCAAGAGTCATCCAGTGACATCCAGTGTTGACACACAACCACCTTCCCTTCCCCATGCTGGCTCATATCCTTGCTGCGAAGCTCCTGGCACAGCTGGTCTGCGGATCAGCCCTCAGGACCAAACGTGCCCTGCAAGCCTGCACCACACTTCAGGGTCAGGTCTGGCACATGCCTTGTTCATGCTCAAGACTAAATTCAGGTCACTATCTTGTTAGGGTGGCTGCTGAGGTAGATTCAGAGGGCCAGGTGACACCAACCAGTTCACCACATGTTCCAAGTTCTTCAGCTACAAATAAATTTTCATGTGAAAAGGAGTAGATGTAAGCATGCAGGTCACTTTTAGTTACCTTTTTTAATCCTAGGAACATGTCAACAATAAAACAGAAGGGGCAGAGGCCATGAGGAATAGCAGTAAAATGCTGTTTGCTGCCCTGGATGGAAGTGTGACTTCAAACCCAAAATGAGAGAACTTACAATCTGTAGATTTGTGCTAAGATAACTGACTCAGAGCTTGACGTCTCTGGCAATCTAGTAGATAAATATTTTGTGTCAGAGATAGCCAAACCAATTTCATCTGATACTGAACTTTCCATTTCCGGTTGATTTCTTACATTATGAATCTTTTAAGTAAATCTGTTTGTGGGTGCTGCAAAATGTGGGGCAACAGCCCTTATCACACCTGGTTTTTTAATGCCTGCACAGAACAAGCTGATAGTGTCCTAGTCTGCTCCCGCCTAGCTGAGGTGTGGGGGTTCTGGACTTTGGTAAGTCCAGGAAGGGGAACTGGAGTCTGTCCCAAAGGCCAGAAGTACCAGTGCACAGTCCTGTGGGCAGGAGTCAACTGCAGATCTGGAGATGCAGTCAGACTGTGCAAGACAGAACATATTCCACACTCTGGGAAAGCCAGGTTGGGGTGCAGCAGCTCAGCAAATTCATAAAGTACCGAGGTGGATTTTATCCAATAGTGCTGTTGGATTATTTGTTGGCGGTACTCTGATCAAATTTGCTTTGTTGCCATAATAGTAAACACGGTACATGTGAAGCTCAGGGACATGAGCCAGTATAAAGGGATAAGATAATGGATGTTGCTTGAGCCTTTTGCTGTCTTTGTAGTTAGAACAGTTATTGGAAGGCACTAATCCCTTTCTGCTGATTATTGACTTTTGAATGAATCCTCATACACTCTCCAGCAGCAAAACTTGTGGGTTTTCAGGCTCACTAAAGCTCAATAGAACCAAGACCTTGTCATTTATTTTCACTGTTACTATTATTTTTCTATTTCAAAGCAGAGTTTTCTGCTGTGAATTCCCCACTGTTTGATCACAAAAGCAAGCAAGGGAAATTGTTATTTTTCATCCTGAAGCTTTTGTCCTTTTTACTTTTATAATCCACGTGAGGCGACTTTGCTGGTCATTAGCCGAGTCAGTAAAGCGAGCTTTCTTTGTTGGGCGATAGCAGGGAAACATCAAGTGTCTGGTTCCATGGTAGCAATTTGCTCTTGAAATAAAGCAAGCGTTGATAAGTTGCTACCCTCAGCTATATTTGTCCTAGTAAATAAACATCATCAGGATTTGAGCACAAATACAAGTTGTTTTGCCCTGTTTAACTATTCAGAGATTGTGTCGGGCTAACAACATTTCCTCTGCATCATATAGACTTGTTCTGCTCGTTTCACTGATGATGTGTGTTTCTGCACACCTAGCCAAGGATGTATTTTTAAAGCATTGATCAGCACAGCAAATATGCCTGGAAATGCATCCCATTCATGCAAAGCGGTACGTGCTTTTGATGGGTTTGCTTTTTAGAGGCTGAGGTTTCTAGCAGCGGAATGATGTGCCTCTGCAGTGCCTGGGAATGGTGGTTTTGCTTAGAGGGAGCTGTGGTGTGCCAGCACTGGGCACACAGGGGACATCACACCCTCAGTGCCTGCACTGCCAAGCCAACTGAAAGGCAGCAATTGATACGTGCTGGCTTACGCAGGCCAGAAAAGGCCCTTAGGATCTGTCCTTGGGAGAAAGGTTCTATTTTCCAGGATACCAATAAAAAAGGTCATTAACCCTTTGGCAATGGGCTGTTCATCTTAAAAGTGAAATTCCTCATTTGAACCTCACAAACTCAGGATCGTGCTTCTTCCCTGACAGGCAGTAGGACCGAAAATAAAATAAAGCAGCAGCAGGAGAACAAGTGAAACACAACAGTGACATTTGTTCCACTTGGAGCAGTGGAGCCACTGCTAATTTGGGCTGGAAGATCGGAGCACACGGCAAGAGGTGGTTTGATGGCTTCAGTAAATAAACATGCTGGGTCAGTCCAGAGCTGCAGATGCCACACACTCTATAGTGAGACAAATCACAGCAGAAATAGGCCAGTTCCAGCCCTTTGCCATCACTAAATTTCCCATAGCCCTTTCTAGAAAATTCAAAGGGATTACACAGCTTCCAGACCGAATCCCAGCATTTAATGGAGGGTACATCTGCTTTGACAAGCTGCAGGATTTGCAATGTGCATGGCTCTCCCCACTCACTTGGACAAATGGGTATCTGTACTCCACAAGTTGTGTGCCCTACCTGCTGTTCACCTGAGACCCAGAGAAAATGCTTTTCTTCACACTTCTGATTAGCAGTAATTAGATTAGGGAAGTTCACAGTAACAGAGGAAGGCCCTCCTCCATGGAGAACCACCCAGTGGAAGTTAGTAAGGGATCGGGACAGCTCTATTACAGTGATTTGCCTGAGCACAAGCAAGCTGTAACCTGAGCAAGATCCCATCATGCTAGCAACTCTACATCCAGCACAGAGAGATGGTACCTGCTGCAGAGAGGTGTGTGTTCTCACTGCTTCTCCCCGCTCCTTTTAAACCTCCCAATTAATCAAATAATGCCATGAACCCCGGAAACTGTGAGTTCCAGCTTCACAGAGTTTCATCTCAAAAGTGAGCACCAGTTTGGTTCCTCAGGGGTGTTCCCTCCTGAGAGAGGGGACAGGGAGGGTTTTTCTCCTCCACTGTGCCTTGTATAACTCATCCAGAAGCTCAGTTCCTTTGAGGTCCACCAGAGATCTTTGAGATCTCCACCAGATTTGCCAAAATGAGCCGAGAAACTGAAACATTACTGAAAGAGGGGCAGGAGGATCATGCAGGAACACAAGGGAGGCCATGCAGTGGGTAATGCATGAACCAGGGGAAAGAGCAGACTTGGAAACACATCGGGGGACCTGTCACCCAGGTTTCCAAAACCGCTGGACAAATATTAAACCTAATTACGTGTAGGCAAGTACATATACTAAAGCCACTCTGAAATCATTCTTCACGGAAGCATTTTTTTGACAAAGAAAACTAATTCTGGGCTTATTAAGCAGTTTCAATAAATAGAATCACACTGATGAAAAGACACTGCTTAATTGCTTTCTATAAGATAGCTGGGGAAGTAGAAGACAGGAGCTGAATCTCCAGGCGTGCAGCCCCTTCTTAGCGCCTCCCCCTCCGTCTCCCTGAAAAACAACAGAAAAGCACAGATCCCCCTTCTGGCAGGGATCGGTTCCATACTGTTTTTAGCAGAGTGTCAGTATATTAGTCTCCAATTTAGGCCAAATTCATAAGTGAAGCTGAAGATGGTTAAGATGCATGTCAGAAGGAAATTGGTCAGAAAATGGCTGTCGGGTGGGCGTGCGTAGCGCGGCACAGTGTAACTCACAACGCTTTGGTACTCGGTGGGAAAGCAAAATTGGTTTAAGCGAGAATAACTTACACAGATTTGGAGCGGAGGTGGGTGTAGAAGTACAAACTCTGAAAATGCCCTTTTTCTTAGAGGAGAAAAAAAGGAGAGGCCGGGAAGGGATCTGTTTGTGGTGAGAAGTGGGTACCAGCCCCCAGGAACAAAGGGCCCTGTTTGCAGGATGTGCCCTGAGTAAAATGCAGATCTCTTCCAGTCTCCCAGAGCTGCCTCTTTCTCCTTGTGTCCTGGGAGCCACCGTCCCTGCCAGCCCCACACTCAAGCAGAGTGCAGAAAGGTTCTTAGGGTTTGTTGATTAAAACAAACCCACCAGCAGAGCTGGAGGTGACTGGCAGCCCGCAGCCCATGCGATTTTGGTTTGTAGTTTCCTAAGAAAGGAAAGGTTCTGTTCGGTACTGATTGCTTTGGGGTAAAGAAAAAAGAATTGCTGTAGTGGCGGAAAAATGTGGAGCTTAGATTTTGCATAGATGGCTTATTAGGTCAGAACTGGAACACACTTTGATTTGTATTCCTGATGATAGTACACGAGCACTAATTGGCCAAAGAAGCAAGGGATCTTTGTAGTTTAATGAGGAAAATACTGTGTAATGTGATGATTATTTTCTAATCAAAAAGCAGGGGAACAGAATAGGAAAGAAAACCTGTGTGTGAACACAGACTGTAATTTTAATTAATATTTGCTTGTGCTAATCAGTTTCTCTGTTCTGCAACCAGCTGTTAGCCCTAAATATACCCTAATATTATATAAATATTATAGAAATTAATATTTAATATTATATTATGATTAATATTATAGAAATATTTCCTTTAATACGCTAAGGATTTTGCCTGTGCATCCTTTTACTCACATGTATGAGCTCATTTAAACCAACAAGACAGGAAATACTAGATGGATAGATAAGAATAATACCTGTCCAGAGCATTTTTCTTAGTGAATCTCAAAGCACTTCACAGGTGAGACCAGTATCATTGCTTCATTTTACAGGTGGGGAAACTGAGGTGGGAAGAGGTTGAAGGACTGGCCTGTGCATCTGCCAGCATGTTGGCCAAGCCAGAAGTCAAACCCAGAGGGTCTCCTCCTTCCTCCACATCCTAATCATTACTCCAAAATATGTCCCCTTTCAGCAAGCTCGAGGTACACGCTTACGTCTTCCCCTCAGTGCCTCTGGGAGAGGGGCTTTGTAGCACTCCACAAGTGGCCCTTTTGCCCCACAGGAAAGCAGAGCTGATTGCAAAGGTGAGCCTATGGAGGAGGGAGTAGGATGCCTGTCACACCACTCTATTTTAAACAAAGAAGCGATAAAATGCCAATGATCCTTGTAGCATTTGGAAAAACAGGTTGGTGCTTCTCTGAGTTGAAAGGACTGTTTGTCATGGCCACTTATATCCCCAGGAAATATTCTTTGCTACCTTTGAGTCTTGATGGAAATGAATCTGATGCGCTGAGCTTGCACATTACGTACTACTGTGAGGCTGTGCTGGCCTGAGAGCCTCCCAGCTGGTTACCTGATGGATTCTAAGTAACAAAAAAATCCCAGTCCCTCTTCGAAGCATAATCTAAGTAAATATTATTTGAAATTAAGAAGAAATAAGGTTGGTCATCATTAAAACATAAGGGCAAGTTTCAGTTTGACAGCCAAAATCTTGGAGCAGTCAGTGAACATAACTGGACCTTTAGTGTAGTGAGTAATTGTGGATAATAATCAATGTGAAGTTGGTGATTTGGTTGTTTTTTTTTAAATAAATTGTAATGTTAAGATTCTGTGGCTCTACTCTCATAATTTCAGTGCTGACTATGCTCAAAAGCCACTGCGGGGTTCCCACTCCTGTTCTTGCAAGCCTTATGATACCACCTGAATTTTCCTTAAAAGCCCCTGGAGGCACATGAATTTGAGAAACCTCAGTTCCATGGGTTTTGGGGGTTTTTTTGAAAAAAAGATTTCATCCTCTGTAAGCAGCATAAAAGTTGACAGTTGACTGTAAACTTTGAAAATCCAAATATAACTAGAAAGAAGTATGTGTATTTATCATACTTTAAGAGACATGAGAAATGCAACATGCTTTAGAGCAGCAATTGCATATCAGTCATCTCTTTAAACACCTGAAAATCTGCAAAACATCTCATAGTCAAGATTGTTTTCTGACTTGTGTACACACCATTGCCAGTGACCGTGGCCGTATGGTCATTATGTGTTTCATCCCTCCCTGAAAGTATTTTGCCTTGCCCTGGCATATGTCCTGGGGAGAAGGGCTCTGGTAATCCTGCTCAAGGCAAGAATTCACTCTTTCTGACTCTTTGCTCTCTTGGTCTGGAAGTTGCAAAATTTAATTTTTGACCCTAAAAGTGAGCAGCCCAGAGCCTGCATCCCCTCCAGGAACAGAGCTGCTGCGTAAACATGCACCATTTGCAGGCAGATGTTTTTTGAAATTGCTCTTTCAGAGTATGACTTCCTCCATGTAGCCCTTAAATTGCTAAAATAGGAGTCACTCCTGCTTAAGGAACCCTGTCTTAAAAAGGAAAGGAGGGGAAGGGGAGAAACCTCATCCCCTTCGCTGGCATTTCAAAGAGGATATGCCCTCTGAGAGGCAGAGCCAGGGCTTGGGCTGCTTCCACTGACAGAACGGGGCCAACAGCCCCCCGCGTTCTTTGCAACAACGTGGCATTTTCCTTATAACATTGCAGAAGTGTTAATTATCCGGATTCAGCAATAGCAGTAGCTGTTTATTGAGCCTTGCTGCTTTCCCGCCGGAGCAGGGTCTGGATCCCCGGTGGAACCATTCATCAGCCTTTTGACAATGACAGTCCGCTGCAGGGCTTTCAGAGCACAACAAAGATTTCCTCACAGCTCTGAGCCACCGGAGCTGGCTCCCGTTATAGTACGGATTTGACAAAGGCAAAAGGAAAGAGAGTCATTTGCTAACACGTATTCCTTTTTCTGGACTGTATTTTTTTCTCTCTCCTTCTCATAGCGTTTCACACAGGATAGAGAAGTGGTGTTGCCTGCTTTAACAGAGGAGAAACTGAGGCCCAGAAGGGGAAAGCGACTTGTACAAGCTTTTTCAGCCAGTGACAGTCAGAACAAGGAGCAGGAGCACTGTCCAATTCCTCATTCCTTGGCAGACCCATGCATTCGTCCAGCTGTACTGAAAGCCTCTGTATTTCTGTGCACTAGCACTGTGAGATACAGGCAGTAAGGGAAATACAGGGGGTAACACAAATTTATACCCCTGTTTTATCACCTGCCAAGCCTCTACTTTCCTCCTTCATTATGTCATTTACTTTGGGAACACGCTGCACACATGCCAATACAGTGCACTTTGGGCTCTGTGCATATTCATACCAACCAGGCTCCAGTTTCACTTTGCACAGGCTTTTCTCCAAGTAATTTTTGCTGCCATTGTTGCAAAACATTTTAATTAATCAGGAATTTTAATTAATTGTACCCTGCTGAAAATGCCAAGACAAAAGCACAAATACAAGGAGACAGTTGCTCAGGTCAGAGCAGCCCATCTTTGGTTAGCTGCGTTCTCTCTGAGATCACACAGTGTGATTGCAGACACAGGCACGGGGAAAACACTGGATTCTGAACAGAATTTTAAAGTCCTACACCTGTGATGGTGTTTTTATCAAATCAGGAAGCCTGTGTTGAAGCTCTGATGGTGATACTGAGTTGGCATACTGCTAACTGGAAAGCTACATCCCAAAAGGTTTAAAATGACCTTTTTTCTAGTCCTCCAACTGCTTCAAACAATCAGTTTCACTGAGTACTTAAAATATTCTGTGTTTTTATGATGCTGAAAATCAGGTCATTTCTAGACCGATTTCACTTGCAACGAATGAATTAACACAGCTGCTTATTTCCACCTTTTGCTGAGCCCCATCCCAGGGACGCGTACACCTTGGCATGTTAGTAGCTGACAGAGATCCCCTTCTTGCTCAGCATGTCTAGAAAAGAATATAATCTCATTCCAGCCTTGTTACTTGTCATTTGGCTACAATGACCAGAGAATTGTGGCTTGTTTTGTAGTGAAGTAATTGTAGTTCATCTGTCCAGTGATATGAAAGCCTGGACCAGCACTCAGCACACAAACTGATTCAACTTTCTGAGCCTGAATGTCATCTTCTACCCTCTTAAAATGGTTTTATGCCTTGGTGCACAGTCTAGACAACCCCCAGCACACCATGAATAATAGATCCCAAAAATCTGTATAAGCTTTATTTATTTAAACAACTAAGTATTTAGAATTTGTTCATATCATTGGCATATTTACCTTACTTCCCCTGCAATAAAAGGTCTCCAAAGGGTTTCCACCTTGTAAACCTGCTGTGAGCAGTATTTACAGCCTGTTGTATGTTTAAAGCCCACAAGTGAAGCAAACAGGATTTCACCCTTGGCGAGTACAGCCTTGCCTCTTGTGGAGAACTGGTGGAATGGGTTGCATTTCTCATCACAGAAGCTCCTCTTTAGAAAGCTATGACAAAGCCACCAGGTGGAAAACACTGAAAACACATCTTTGCTCATAAACCCACTTCATTCCCCATCTTTTATCCAAATGCTGCTGTGGGGCTCATGTGAACTAGTGCAGAGCACCAAGATCTGGGTTCTGCTCAGACCCTGTGCTGCTTTTTCTCACCATTTTTCCTCAGCATGAGCTGTGTCCTGCTGCAGAGTAACGCTGTCTGCACAGAGAGACCCTGCACATGGAGCTATGTCCTCTTGATTGTGGCAGCCTTTCCAGGCTGGGCTGAGGCCTAGGGATAAGTTATTTGGCAGCTTAGCAATAAACAGGTGTGAGATTCCAGTGAGGATTCACTGTAGAGTAGAGGGGACGGGTGGGAGGGGAGGAACCAAGCCCCATCTCAGGGCTTTCTCCCTCTATAATAATTCTGTTTTCTTCTGAGCTCTCTGCTTGCTTGTGGGCACAGCTGGCCAGGTCATCTCCATCCTTGGCTACATCTAAGAGCTTTGAGATTAACTTCAACAGGAGCAGGACCACAGCCATTTTCTTAAACTGAGACTGTTCCTTCTCTGCTGTTACTGATGTAAATTCACAGAGCACCACCGATCTCAGCAGTGCTGCTGTGGAGGGTGAAAGTGAGGATGGCCACATGCTATAGCCTGGGGCTGATGGCTTACTCAAATTGATGAGCTCCTTGTGAAGATAGCTCTAAGTGACTCAGCTCTCAATCTGTTTAGACCAACTTCATGGATTGAGGTGGAAATTGATCCTGAGTAAAGTTACTTCTCATCCCCCGGGTTATGCCTGAAAAGGTACACTTTGCCTGTGCACATTACATAATCACAAGTGGTACCTTAGTGGCAAAACCCCCCTCAGAACTGCTCAGTTAATCATTTCTATCATCTGAAGGCAAGACTGGGCACTTCAGGGTTTTCCTGTGCTGCCGGATTATTGTCTCATTTCTGCAGACCGCAGTTACTGCTTGGCATCCTTATCTGAGCCCGTTCGTCCCAACACAGCCCATGTGAGAGATTCTACACCACGGGGGGAGAGGCAGCTCGCTGGTTTGTCTGTGTGTTACACGGGCACAGGCAGCAGCTGAGGCTGAGCTCACTCCGCCTTCTCCTCTGCTCTGTGCCACAGATCCAGGCAGAGAGGGAGCCGATTGTGTGTCAGCAATGGGATCCCTGGGAAAAGGTGTCTAACTGCAGGATTAGTCACAACAGAAATTGCTGTGCTAAGCACTGAATATCTCTTGGCGCTGCAGATCTTTAACTTGTTGGTGGAGATGTAGGGGAGAGGCTGGAGCTGTTATTGTGACGGAGAGAAAGCCAGAAGGCAATTTGCCCTGGACAACGGGTGCAGGGAACAATCCCTGCGGGGTTCCTGCTCCCCTTTCCAAGCAGGTGCATTAAATCACAGTTGTGTTCAACATGCTGTTAAACTGCAGAGCACTTACCATCCATAGGGAGCACCAAGGGGAAATGCAAAGGATTTTCTTTGAAAAAGGAATGTCGACACTAAGAGCTTAGTCCTGAAGAGCTGAGGAGAGGAAAGGAGACAAGATGTTCTTGTTACAGGGTCCGTTAGAGGTGCAGAGGAGGGAGACAAAAGGCTGGTTTGGGTAGTGCAGACTGCAGGGGTTCCTGCACTGGCAGCGAGAGATAAGGAGAAGCATAAGCAGGAAACCAATTTCCCTGTGACCACCTCTTCTACCTGGCAGCAGAGCAAGCTGGGTTAGAGAGCAGACTGTAAGGCTGGTGCTCAAGGTATCCACCCAGTCCTGTATTTCTGGAGTGCCTAAGGCACAGAGCTCTTTTTTCTCAGGGAAGTGTTTATGTGTCCTGGAAATCCATGCTTTGTGAATATGGCTCTTGTGCTATACCAGGAAAAGATGATAACTTGATTCTTCTGTGGTCACTTCTCCTCTTTGTCTTCTCCCATGTAATCTTCACGCACTGTCTCTTATTTTACTTTCTCAATCTTCATGGGTTTTTGGAAACAATTGTTTTTGCTGGTTTTGCCTATACTTGATCTTTTCCTCTGAAACAATTTTTTTAGGCATTTTGGGGTTTCTAATATTTTTCCTTCTGAACAGATTTTTTTTCCCCCTTTCTTTCCCCCTTCCTGTTTTCTTTAGCCCCAGGTTTTTGCAGCTCTTACAGTTTCGTTATCCTCTCCCAGTCTTCCCGGGAGGGGGCTGGAACATACATCCCACTTGCGTTCCAAATGTTGACAAGAGTGTTTTAGAGGATGAGTGACTGACAGACAAACACCAGCCCCAAATACTCGGAATGCTCTGTTACTAATAGCTTTATTCTTGTCAACACCATAAGCAAAATAACCCTTGAAAGGGATAGGCCATATTTTTAGCCAACCTTAAACTCAGCTTCTAAAAAATAACTTTATGCTTAGCTGCCTGTCTCACTCCTTGGCTCCGTGTTCCTCAATTAGATATTTAGAGGACGGCTTTTCATGTTGGGCTTGCATAATTAGACTCTTAGAAGCTTGTTTTCTTCAGGGACCTGGCAGTGCTACATGGGTGGGGCTCTGAGGCTGACCCAGAGCTTGTAGCTGAGTAGGAAGTAGGAGGCAGGAGATGCTCATCTGGGACTTTGCTGCATGTTTGGTTCCATGGGTTGGACCTGCATAAAGGGACCAAACAAGACAAAGTTTGAACCCAGCCAAAACTAATTGATAACAGCAGTTTCTCCACCACCTGCAGTCACCACCAAATTCAAAGCTTGACTATTTCAGTATATCTTGAAGGAGTTAACATTTAAAACAGCTTAGGGAAGATAAATAAGGATGTTTCTGTGCTGGCCTTGGATATGCATGACCTTGCCTTCCTCCTCTCCTATTGGTTTTAGGACAAGCCAGATTAAGGAGTGATCTCTTTCAAACAGTCTTCAGTTTGTTAAGCTTGTAAACAACAGCAACGGTGGAAACCATTGCAAGATGGATAAAGCTTAAAAATGCTGGCTGGGATTTCCCTGTGACATGCCCGTAAGCAATGTGTGCTAGTTAACAGGGCTAATTCGTTTTGTGGGAGCTCCTTTCCTGATTCTCCACGCATTTCCTCTTCCAGACAGGTCTCTGAGATCCCCTGTTCCTTGCCAAGGCCACCACATCCTTCAAAAAACAGGCCCCTGTGGGACATTATCAGGAGCAAGGAGAGGAACCTACCCCTGGGAGAAGGGACAGGGGCTGGGTCTCTATAGTCCCAGCCCGGCTGTGAAAGCTCAGCATTATCCCCACAGCCAGGCACCCCACACTACCTGCCCTTGTGACAGCTGAGCTCCAGGCAGTGCTCTGACACCCAGCCAAGCTGAGAGCATTCAGTTTGGCCCTAGTCTGTCTTTGCACAGCACTTGGTGTCAACACATCCTTCGCTGGAGCAGGGCAGGATCGGAGGCAGGGAGCTCAGCAGGAGTTTTGTTCTCACTGCTCTTTTAGGCTGGAAACAAGCCAGGGATCATCCTGGTAGGAGGAGCTGGTTTGTTGCTGATGAGTTTGGGATTTTTTCTCCCCTGCTCTCTCACAAGGGATACAAACCAGAGAGACTTTTGCAGCGGCAGCATTAGAGGCTGCTGTGTTTGAAGAGCTCTCATTCGTTTGTAAGGAATGACTTGTTTATGGCAAAACAGCTCAGAAGCAATTATTAGGATGGAAATGGAAAGGTACACCTTTTTCTTTTATGGATTATCCCCAAAGCTCTCAGTGCAGGGGGAGAAAGCAAGACCACTTGCTTCGAAAAAAAAGAGAGGGGTTACAGAAGTGAGTGTTGCTGTACCTGAACTTGGTAGTGAGGGAAGCCATCAAAAATTATCAAGCAGCCTATAAACAACACCATGAAAGACATGGTGTTGAGCATAAGAGTGAGTGTGCAGTGGGCTGGTAAGTGCCCACATTATTTTTATTGGCTTTCAAGCTGAGGAGATGTTTTTCCTGGCATTATCTGGTCCTGCTCCCAGTGCTATTCAGTATTCCCATTCATGTTAAGTGTAGTAGCATAAGAAGAGTACCACTCAGAAGAAGATATGGCTCAAAAATACTGGGGAGGAGCTGTAGGGTCTGCTGCAGACAGCAGCAGAAAGTGCTGCTGAAACAGCCCAGGGAAATCAATGAGGTAAAACTCAGTAGCAAATATAAAGGTTCTGCATTTAAGAGGGAGAACCGAGATTGTGCAAGAGCTGCAACTGCCCTGTATGTGCTTCACCCAAGTTAAGCCAAGTTCTTATGTGGGTACAGTCTGTACCGAGCAGGTGGCATGTGGAACACAGATCTAGGTGCATAGCAAAGGAAACCTGCCCTAGTTGGTTACAGGAACTGTATGAAATACCTTTTATCCACTGTTCTGCACACGTGGGGCACAGAGAAGACACCCTTCCCCAAGCATACTCAGCTTTAAGATGCCACAGCTTTACATGTACTCAGGAGGAGGATGGCAAACCATGTCCACTGGTTATAGACAGACTGCTGGGAAGGCTTTTCTCTCTAAGAGGCATCTTTTCTGCTAGTAGGGCTTTTGCTGTTCTTTTGGCAGTTTCAGCTG
Organism: Atrichornis clamosus; assembly: GCA_013400975.1. Classification (NCBI taxonomy): domain Eukaryota; kingdom Metazoa; phylum Chordata; class Aves; order Passeriformes; family Menuridae; genus Atrichornis; species Atrichornis clamosus. The sequence continues at coordinate 143,006 of WBMZ01007981.1, read as the reverse complement.
GATATAGAAAATCCAGCCCAGCTGCAGATTTTAAGACATTGTTTTAGGACAAGACCTGTCAGGAGGAATGAGGCATTTTGATGGCGAGTTGCTTATGCAGTGACTGTCACATGTGCACAGGAGAGGCTATGTTTGCCTTTGTGCCTGCTGTCCTTTCTGTATCTGAAAAAAGCAAGAGCCAGTGCAGTGTTTTCCTTTGGCCATTCAGCATTGAGTGCACCAATAATAGCACAGTCACATAGTCAGAGTTTAGGGGAAGGGACGGTGTCCTCTTCACAAGGGACATGGCCCTAGCACGCTGGGGATGGTGCTGCTACTCACATAATGAACAGAACGTGATTGTCCTTAGCACTTTTCTCCTATTCCCTTTGCTCTTGATATAAAGCTTTGGTGCCCTTGGTACCTCTATATGGTATGGGAGTGTAAATGTGAAAGGCACGTCAGACTTCTTAAACAAAAGCTTCCTCTAGCTTAAGAGGAAGGGTCAGAACAAGTTTCTTCAACCTTCAGGAGAGTGGTGGGGTGAGGGACAACCAGGTTCTCTCTTGCTCATTTCTTTTTCAGCTCTAGCCCATGGTAGTCAGTGTGACTAGTTGAAATCCAGCTCTGCAGAATTAAGACACCTTTCTTCCCGCAAATCAAGCAGAGATTGAAGATAAGCTCTTGGAGGACAAGGTGAGATAGGTTCACGATGGGATGTAAGTGATTGCATTTCAGGGTGTGCCTTGGGAAGCCCCATTGCTCTTTAATTTTGCAGTCACCAAACACCCAAACCCGACAGATGGTCACAAAAATTCACGTTGTCCTGTCTCACAGGACACCGATCCTGTTTGTAGTGCACGCCTGTGGACAGGACACATTGCCCTGACTAATAAAGAAAAGGAAGTTATATTGGAGGATGGTAAGGCAGTTTCTCTGCTAAAACTTAACCAACATCCATGCTCCAGACCTCCAGATAAATTCTGCGTAAAGGACCGCTGGGTTGAGCAAATCTATGGAACCAAGTTTGTATGCAGGTGTGAGTGAGCCTGAGACCTCAGAAGCCAAATGATGAAAGTTGATCCTGTCAGAGACTTTTGCCACCAAGTTTCTTCAGTGGCTTTTCACTCACCACAGGTTTTTTTAATTTCTCTGACCACTCTCAGGTTTTCATCCCTATTTTCTATATATCTCCCATCTGTTCCCTCCCCATGTTTTTTTCTTGAGCATTTTTTAAAGCCTGCTGCAAATCCAACAGCCCTCAAGTTCATGTTGAACTTCTGAACCTAGCATGTTCAAGTGGGTGCTAAATCAGGCAGGACAAGTCAAGCCAGCTCTAATTCTGATGATAGCAATTGTGCTTTTGGAAATTAATTGACAAACATTCTGCATTTAGACAAAGCTTGTCTAAGGGAGAGGGAACGTTTGTATTCTGCAGCCCTGGTCTGCAGAAAGCCAGTGTTCAAGTAGGACATTTTAATAACATCCTTCATGGACAAGTGTTTTGCTTGGAACCCTTTTTTTCCTCCCTCCACTCAGACAATTGTCAGAGAAGGGACTCACAGGGAACAAAATGGAATTACATCTATTCAGAAAATTAGAACAGCCTGCATTTCTTTCTTTCTGTGCTGAATTCATTACTAGAGGGTCTATAATCTGCATTTTTTTGCCTGAAGCACACTCCCACTCTTACCTCTTCACAGCAGTGCTGCTATTCTCACAGATAAACAGGTCCTCCCTGAATGGATTATAGCTTTCAGCCAAAGGCAGGCTGATGACAAGGGAAAAACAAACAAATGCATTCCCAGGGCCTGATCCAACTCTTCGGTAAGAAACTAGAGACACTTAGAGATTTCAGCAGAGTTTCTATCCAGCACTTAACAGCCCCTTTGCTGATGACTAATTGCACAGGGCCCAGGAAATTTGCGTTGTAAGAACTCAGCGTTAAGTACATTGTGTCTTTCCATCAGGCAGGTAGCTCAGGGGGATCAAGCCCATGGTCCCCCCCACAGCTGCACTTCCAACCGGATTCAATTGAACTCGGACACGTTTGCTTTCCATGTGACATGATTCCTTCGGCTGCCGCAGGTTTGCAAGGTTTAATGAAGCTGTGAGTTCCTGGTTGGCCAAACTGATAAAAGGAAGGATCCAAACTGCCAAAGGCAGTTCCTGAAGGAAAGTGGGGTAGCAAGAGGCGACACTGAATGAGCCGAAATCGACATTAATATTCATGCTCCAAGAAAAGGACAGTGAGTGAAATAAGGAAATGAGGGGCAATTGAAAGAAAAATAAGCCAGAAATACGTAGATTGAGTTAGGAAGATACTAGGGGGGAACAAGAGAGATCTGAATGGAATGATCAGGAAATCGTGTTGGTTTTGAGGTGGAAACAGTCCTCTGAGATGAGGCTGTTTCCCCAGCCCTGGCTGCCTGCCTTCTGCTCCTGCACCGATGGATCTGTGTCACTCCTGTGCTGTTGGTACATCCTTCCATCCCGGCTGTTTAACCAGCCAGGTTCTTTTTATTTCTCCCACTCAATTCTTGTGTGCTGCTGCAGCCAGGGACCAGTGCTTTCAGTAGTAATAGGCTCACTATTGCTTTGAATTAGGAGGACTTTTATCAGCCCACTGTTCCTGTAATTTACGGTGGTTTAGAGTAATAATGAGGATTTGGGTATGTAAAGAAACCCTAAAGTACACATGGAAATCAACACAAGGGACTGCTACTCTGAGCCTTGGGCATTAGTGACTATGAATGGGTGAGTGAGTGCTTAGCACAGGAAACCAAAACAGGAGAGACAAAAGCCACACATAATCTTCCTGGGCTGGGAAATGCTGTTTATCTTATTTGTTTAAATGACTGGAGAACAGAAAGCTTTTCTTTCCTTTTGTTGCTCTGTAGCTGTGTTACAGTTTAGCCTTAGCTGTGCACAGTTGCTTGCATGACTTTGGCAAGGAAGCTGTCCTGGGCCCGTCCAGTGTGGGACTGGGAGGTGGTCTGGAGAGTCCAGGAACCATGGGCATGAGTCCATCGTCCCACCACAGAAACCAAAAGAATCGAAGCACTCCTTTCAGTCTTATGTCTGTAGAACCACAAATAAAAAACAAGGGGAGGGGAAGTTCTTTAAGATTAATGTTCTTTTGGGGTAAAAAATGTGAAAAGCTTCCTTGCCAGGGATAGTTTCTATCAACAAATATAAACTGTGGTCACAAATACTCCTGCCAGTGGATATGCACCCGTGAGTGGACAGTGGCATAACTGCATGAGCAAGTGGGGTGGAAGCACACTGGTTTGCTACCAGATTCCATAGCAGTGCAAATTGTTTGTAACATTCTTGGCACTCAATTAGTGTTCACATCTATAATTTCAGAAGCCTCATTCTAAGCCGGGGGGAGGAAACACATCAGGCCTGTTATTTCTGCTGGCAACGTTGGTACTAAAAATAACTATGTGACATTGTGGTAGCTGTTTTTGAGTTTGTCAATAGATAAATTTTGACTGGACAGCAGGAAATATTTCTAAGGAATTAAATGTGTTATGCTATGAATTATTATTCCTAGAGAAGAGGTGAAAGTGTCATTGTCCAGGTTCTTCTAAAGCAAGGATTTAGGAATGAAGAGGAGGAAGCAATCCTGCATCATGCCCTGATATTCTGAGGGATTTGGGAGTCCCTGAGAGGTGTCAGTGAAGAAAAACAATAGAAGTCTCACTTCCATCAGCCAGATGAAGCATCCCCAAGGTCGGTCTGGTTCCTGGAGTTGGCAATGGCAGACTGGAGCTCCAGTGCCCAGGTTCTCCCTTCAGAGGACCAAATCCTGACCACTTTCAGCTGTGCATGGACTGCCTGCTGCCACATGTTTCTGGCAGGAGCTTCTGTGGCCACAACACCCCCAGCCCAACAGCCTGGTTGGGCTACAGTGGTGTCACGTGAGCTGCCACAGACACCAACCAGGTAACTTGTCCTGGCCACGAGAGAGACTTCTGGGTGGCCTGGAGGTGTCTGGACAGGTATGTCTGCTCTCCACCCCTCAAAATGGATGGCGCCTCAACACTGGTCTTTTGTGACCCCTCAGGCTCCAGGGTGTGACGTATGGGATGGGAGCCCTTCAGGACATTATAACCTGCATCTTGGAAACATCCCTTGTGCTGCTGTTTGGTCCCAGGAGGGCATTTTGGAGTGGTTTCAGCATGTGCCACCTTGTAGAAGTCCCCAAGAGGCCAGGACACCAAGGGAAGAGAGCAGCCATGCCCCTTCCATACCCAGTCCTGGAGACACTTGCAGAAGGGTTTACTCGGGGGACCTCTGGCTCATCAGTGTCGTTCCCATATTTCCCATTTCCTTGCCCCTATTTGAGGCTCTTGTTTAGGCATCATTTGGAATAAATGTAATTTCCAGCTCTCCAGGTCCCAAGCAGAGACAGCTGTGACAATCCTTCCCAAGTGGGGATGGACTCATCCACCCTGCCTGCCTTCCCCAGCCCTGCCTGCACCCTGCCAGGGCAGCAGCAGCGTTCAGCCTGAGTTATTCCATTTAACGTTAGCAATTGATTGGTTAATGAGCCACTTGTTTGCCAAAGGTTACTCAGCACTGTTGCTTCTGCTCATAGATTAGGTGCTGCTTTTTATCGTGCATTTCCCCATATTCTGTAGATTGTAAATCTGTTATATAGATATTAGTAAGCTACAATCACCCTGTTTAAAGGGGACACTGGCAGGGCTATTAGATGCTAAATCAGCACTCCCTTACCTATGTTTCCCAAGTTTAGATCACCATTGTATTTGTCTTCTTTTCTTCCCACCCACATCCCCCAAAGGGCAGAGGTGCTCCCAGCTCACCTCCCCAGACCTACAGTAGTAAAGCTGGGAGCAGTTCCTGTTCATGGGACTGCAGGTGAAGAGAGGGAAGCCTGGCCAGAGAGGAAAGGGAAGGTCTGTGCTTTTTGGAAAACACGAAAGCTTTGAGAAACGAATGAGTTGTGCAAGCTTTTCTGGATGGTTTTTGGGAAAAACAGAAGTCCACACCACCAAAATGGCTCATCATCCAAATACCAGCAGTGCATCCACTATGTGGGTGGGAAGAGAGAGTCAAAGAAGTCTATGCTCATTAAACCTCAGCCTCTCTGAATCTAATCAAACCTCTCCAGAAGGCAGTAATCTTTTACACTGGGGACAGTAAAATAATACTAGAGATAAGCTTAAACTCTGATGATCAGATGTGGAGTAAATTTATTACGATGCAGATTTACCATATCTAGCTGGATGCTTTATAAAGCGGTTCAAACAGTCACTTTGAACTGCCTTGCTTCTTCTCAGGTACTCTTGGGAGAGACTTATAGGCAAATTTGCAAATTAAATCAATAAGGAAATTTTCAATTGAAAATGGGGACATGGGGGATGACGAAGACTGATGAAAGTAGTAGGAGGAATATACTCATGTTCTGAGATGTTTGCAGCAGTGGATGCTTCCCAGCATAATGGGCAAACACATCTACAGATCCATTTAAATGTGGCTCTGCTCTCAGTGATTGTGTCTACCTGGAAAGCCAGTAGAGGCTGAACCAGAACGAGTGTGTGCACCCGGGGGCAGCTGCCTGCACCATGGCACCTGCTGCACCTGGGGGCTCTGGTGGCCAGCGGGCAGTGCAGCGCAGCAGGGCACGGGGAAGAGGTGCCAGGCGTGCTCTCCGGTGGTGTCCCCCGAGGCTCGCGTCCCGGCAGCCTCCGCCTTGGTTCTTGGTAGTGCAGTGCTCCTGGGGCTCCCATTAACAACCAGTGGGCCTGCGAAGGAGGACTTAAGTGCCATCCTGGCCCTAAGCCAGGCTTTGGAATGGAAGAGAGCGTCTGGCTGGGGTACTCCAGATACCTGATTCTTGATCACTCCTTTCTCTACTGGCAAGAGCTGCTGTGCCAAAAGCTGACGTGAAGCTCTAGGAAAGTGCAGGGACCTGTGCCTTACCCAGCGACTGTGTGAGAGGTGTGCCTGGGGCACAAGGGCACACTACAGTTTCCTGAGTCAGCCAGGGATGCAGAGAAGTTCCTCTGCTTTGTGCCAGTGGATTTTATAGGAATTCTTCTCGTTAGAGCCTGTCCTTCTCTCCCGATGCTGCCAGGAGGTCACAGGACAGCCCTTGGATCTGGTTACAAAGTGCCAGCTCACTCTGCAGAGCAAGGACAAATAATTATTTGTGGCCTTTTGGCAGTGGGTGCATTCTCTGTAGCATATGCTTATATTCTTGCACTACTGGCAGCACCCTCTCTCCCAGTGCCACCCAGTGCCCCAGCAGCCTCACAGGAAGGCACTGACTGGCTGTCCCAGCTCAGAGAGACAGGAGCATAGAGAGACACACAGAGGGACCCCAGAGCAGGTGTCCTCTGTGCCAGGAAATGCCATGAGACACTGAGGATACCCAAGGTCTTCAAATCCTTTTTCAAACAGTATTGTGTTGGAATCGCTTGGCTGAAAAGCCTTGGAGAAACACTGGAAAAAAACTGTTCCTTCATCTTTCTCAGGTCAGTTTTAGGTGGGAGACTCAGAACTTAGGCAGGGCCTTTCCCCATTACCACAGGTAAGGTACCTCTCTGGACGCATGTGTTGAGTTAGACCAGTCAAGGTCTTGTCCCCCCACCGGTGTTTTCTAAACGTCAACTGGATTTGAGAATCCCTGAAGGGTTATTTGAATCTTTGTGGCAGGTGTCACAGAAAAGCTGTAAAAGATGTACATTTGTCTTCCTTTCAGATAACCTGTTCTCTGAGTACAAGTGTAGAAGTTACGATTCAGATATATCCAAGTGCATGTAATTAATCACAAGTGCAACATACCTCCTCCCTGCTGTGAAACCTTATTAGCAGTGTGGGCAGAATCCTAAAATACCAGGTTTGAGCTGCCAGTTTTGAGCCCAAAGTCTTCAGCTTGGAAGGCCTCAGCGAGCAGACCTGAGCGGCCAGGCTGGGAGAGCTCAGAGCCATAACCTGGCGTCACTGAGCACAGGGGCCCAAAGCAAGCTCTCACCGTTTAGGGAGGTGCCTACCCCTGCTGTATCAGAGCCACACTTCAACTGCGGGCAGAGACTTTCATGGGGCTCCAGGAAATACAAACAGCAGAAACTTTGCAGTCCTATTGGAAGAAATAGCACGGTTAGACAGGCAAGGTTTGGTTTTCTGCTGCCTGCAGCAGCAGGAGCAACAGAGGCCGAACTGCTGTTCCTCCAGCCAGGACTTGTATCTCATCTACACCAGATGTCCCCATTTTGATTGCAACATTTTCCATTGATGGAAGATCCATTGCAGTCTTCAGGGATTTTTCCCAGCAGTCAGATACTCTCCCTCGGCCTGCGATCTGTGGGGTGTGGTGTGGTGCTTGATTACATCCTGTAACGGAAAGGCAGCACATTGCAGAACTGGGAACACCATGACTCAAAAATCTCTGAGCTGAGATTAGTGGAGGCTAATGTCAGCTTGGCAGCACACCCAGGGGTTTGTGGCAAGCACACTGCTCAGAGATGGAGCCCCTGAACTGTAATCGTGCCAGGGAAGATGGACAGGATACGAGGAATGGCATAATCGCTCTTTCCAGAATTGATTCCTTCTCAGCTTAACATGTCGAAACATCAAAAATACTGAAAAACCCCCATCTGCCACCAGACCTAATCAAACACATCAGTTATTGCTTCAGAAAGACAGTTGCTGCTAGATTTGATATCCCAAAAAAGCAAAGCTGCTTTAAAGCATCTTTTTATTTTAGCTGAGTGTTTTCATGACAGCACACAATTCCTAATGAGTGCTAATACAGCTAGGACACACAGAAAAATATGTCAACTGTGCAAAGATCAGCTCTAGACACAGAAGTAGAACTCTGAATCCAAATGGATTTCAGTAGAATTAGGGACTTTGGAAGCCAGGTTTGTTGCATGAGGGCAAGGAACCAGCTATACTCTACCAAATACTTGCTTTGATACACTAAGAGAGTCGTACACTGATCCTTAATGTCTGGGTATAATACACAGGATTGCTCTTCTCTTTGTGGGTTTTGGTGGTGGTACTGGTTTGTGAGGATGAAATGCATGGGGCAGTGAAGAGACTGTGCATGTCTCTTGTTTCCTCTATTGTCCACAGAATATTTGGTTATGGAGAGCAACATCTGAAAAGGTTTTGAAAGGCAAAGTCACCTTGCAGCTATCAAAACACTTCAGATGAGGCAGATGGGAAACCAAAAATATTATTTAGGTTTGGGCAGTAAAACTGACATTGAACCCATTTGCCTCATTTTTCAGGCTTTGATGATAGTTAATGACAGCTTACAGAAGTTGTAAGTGATCTAAAAAAGCCATAAAAAGCTGCTTTGTGTCCTTGTTCAGGGGATGAATTTAACAAAACCATTATGGGGCTTTAAAACACTGTTTTGACTTTCTAGAACCAGCTGTGGGATGATCCAGCTGCAGTTGGATCCCCCTTGCATCTAAGAGAACATTTAAGAGGATTAATCCCAATAATTTTAATTCAACAAAATGACCTTATGTAACATTACAGAGGAATTAATGAGAATTCTCTCATGTGGGTCATCACCGGCCTGGTGGATTTTTTTCCCTGAGGGTTCTCATTGGTCTCAGGCAGAGCGTGGACAAAGTAGATTGACTGTGTAGCACATTGCATGGGATGAGAAGATAAGTCACTCAGAGCAGGAACACTTTTTCTTTCACTGAATTATTATTTGGGAATGCACAAAAAAGAATGCAGCTGTCAGCCTCCACTGGTGCTATTTGAAACCCTTTTGGCTCCGAGGCTTTTTCCACAGAAAAATGCAATCTCATCTAATGTAAATGCTGCTGCAGGAATCTATGTAGTCCAGCTGTCTTTTTTTAATCGAAAAAAGTCCTGATCTAATTGTTTTTGACTGTGTTTCTTTGGTGTTCTTACCGAGCCGAGCAGGATGCATATTAAAGCTAATTAGGTGCATGTAGGGTATTCAATATTTGATTTTAATATTAAAGGCCCCAGGAGAGGGCACATTATCAAAGTTAACCAACTGCAAATTTTAGTAAAACCCAAACTATGCCAGTGGCCTGATTGCACAAAACCCAAGTCTGCGCTGCTCCCAGCTTGATGCGGGACATGGGGGTCAGGGGCAGCCTGTGCCTGTGCCTCTGCTTCCTCCCGTTTCTTCCCATCTGGGCTGATCTGCCTCTCGGGAGCATGGGAGACTGATTTGGGGCAGGAAAAAGAGGGTGTATATGTGGCTTCTGTATCAGCAAGTGTGATGGGGTTTTCTTCCCCTGAGTACACCCCTATAATGCCAGCCCCTATCTGTGCTGTAGGGGAAGGGTCTGAGGTTTGGGTTGGGGACTGAGCAGGGCACCGAATCCCTGCAGTTCCGTGCTGAGGGTCAGATCCTGAGACTGTGTGCATCAGTGTGCCTTCCCCAGCCAGCTCACAGCCTGACCCTCACCACAACCAGCAGCTCCCGAGAAACGAGGAGCTCATTTATAGTCATTAGCACTTGGGGGCAGGATAGTGCTTCTGGGTACCAGGACTCCCCCAGGGACTGATGACCAGTGATTTCTGCAGGAAAAAACTCATTAGGGTGCCTCAGGTGGGTAAAAGCACTGGTATGGTTGACTGTGCACAATTAGGCTTGGTGTGGGTAGTGCTTATTGTCACGGGTAAGCCATGGGACGAGAGGAAATGGCCTCAGGTTGAACCAGGAGTGGTTTAGATTGGATATTCGGAGGAATTGAAGGGGTTGTCAGGCGTTGGAACAGGCTGCCCAGGGAAGTGGCAGAGTCACCATTCCTGGATGTATTTAAAAGATGTGTAGATATAGGTGTGACACTTAGGGAGCTGGTTTATTGGTGGACTTGGCAGTGCTGGGATAACAGTTGAACTCCATGATCTTTGAGGTATTTTCCAACCTAAACGATTTTGATTTTCCTGACTGTAGTGTTAATTTTCAAAGGATGACCCTATTGAGTTGGGTGGAGTACTAGCACAGTCACTGGGCTTTGCTGTGCCTGCTCAGCCTTGCCTTCTTTTGAAGTACAGAACTGGTGTCTTTCATTCATCAACACTAATTAATTACTTTCAGGATGCAGTTGACTGTTTACGCTCTTGAAATTGTTTTATACACATACTTAAAAACAAAGTATTTCACTCCACTGCTTCCTGTTGAAAATGTAAATGCTGAAGCAGTCGTCATGGAGCAGAGATGGGAAGGGTCATGAGTGCCTCCCAAATGTGGGGTGCAAAAGCCAACCCAACACCCCAGTCCTATGAAGGACACATGGCAGGAACCATCAGCATGCAGTCCAGGAAATCATCTCTCTTCTCAGCTACAGCATTCAACCGAAGCAGGGATCACCTCTCAAGACAGCCCAAAGACAAAATTAGGCATTGATGTAGAACTCAATTAAAAAATAATAATAATTAAAAGAAGACTAAGAGCTACTTCCAAAAAGCCACAGGGCTGCAGGGACACAGCACCATGTTGGGAGTGCAGTGCTTGTTTCTGGTTTAGGGCTATATGAAACTGGAAATTAAGAGTATTCTGCAGATATTTTATACACTTGAAAACAAGCTGAAATCAGAGGTTTTGGAGAAGATGCAGTATCTGACACCTACGTGCTCAATAGCAGTTCATCTACAGGCAGAGATAAGATGGTAGCAATGTCGACTCCGAGCAGACACAAGAGAGTTCCTTACAACATCATTTTCAGGCTTTTTGGCCAGCAGTTAAGGTGCAGAAGCACATGCCTGGGTTTAAAGAGACGCCGTGAAGGCATCAGAGTGACTTACAGGCATTAGGCACAAACTGAACTGCCTTAGAGGAGCAAGAATGCTCCTGCCTTGTACAGGTCCGTGAAACTTCTGCAACTGATTTGACTAAGCTCGGCCATTTCCAGGGCTGTAGATTTTGGCAGCATTTCAATCGCCTGATGGATTTGCTTATTTTTTAACGTGAACCATCTGGTTAGTTAGAATAATATCTTTGCATGCAAGAAACACTTTGGTGGTAAGAATTCAGTTTTGAGTGACCCTAAGGTATTTCCTCCAGAAAGGAGATTTTCCCCAGCTGGGAGTCTACCACAGGGCTCCATCAGTATTTCTTGGACCAGTGTTAAAAGTCCAGGTTGAAAAAATTATGCTTTTTAAAATGAGCTCCATTTGCAGTTTTTAGATGACCCTGACTAAGTAAGCTGTTTTTCTTTCTTTTAAAAAAGGGCATGTAGGCAAACAGTCATCTTAATTTTCATCTCGGAGAATTTCTTGTGGGAATAGGATGTACAACATGGCATTCAAGCACAGCTGGGGGGAAGACGAATGAGAGTTTAGGGAGATTTGCACCCTATCACGGAGATCTGAACTGTGCCTTTGCAGTCTTTGAACACAAGGTCATGGGCATCTGCGTTGATTTAGTTTAACATAATCCAGGAGTTTTTAATCGCATTTCAGGCTATTAAATGAGTGAGAAGAGAATCACTGGAATTTAGCTTCATAACTCCCCTGTAAACAAAGTTTTTAACCTCATATCAAGATAAAAATAAATTTAAAGTAGATGATTAGCAGGAGATTTTCCATCAGAATTTGATCATCCTCCTCCCCACACATTTAAGTCAGATTTTTGTGCTATTTTTCCCCATTTTCAAACAAATATTGCAGAGTTTTTTGCAGAATTCTATTTTTTCTTTTGACTCAGTTACTGCCCAGCCCCACCAGAATAACCTGCCTGATCCTGTGTAGGAGACGAGAAAGATTATTTTTGAAAGTAAAAAGGGGAAGAAGGGAGGGGATAAAAATCAGAAAAGTTTGCTGAGCAAAAATAGGTTTGTTATGTCTGTTTGTTCCAAGATTGTTCATCTAAAATCCACCTTGGATCAGTCTATACCATAAATGTGAATGTGCTAATGGGACTCTCATCAGCCCGAGCAAAAATGTGTCTGTGGGCAAATGCTCAGTTGTCCCTTTCATGCCACCTCCCATCTGCCATGGCTCAAGTCATCTCCTCCCTTTTAAGCAGCACTTTACACCCATCAGAATCATGTCCCACACTTTGCATTGTCTGGGAGGCTTTTCCTGCCTGCAGCATCATGTGGACGTGGAGCACTCCGGGCACCTGATCTTTCCTGAGGTGGAAGGAGATGCTGCCGAGGAGCTCAGAGCCAGCCAGGCTGGAGGGGAGCTGCGGTGCCACACAGGGTGGTGCCACTGCCAGCCCAAACCAGCTCAGTGTCCCAGAGCCCCAGGAGCTGAAACTCATGGCCAAGGCGCAAGGCTCTGTAAGAAAGCTGTGCAATGACCTTTAAACACCTTAATTTGTCCAGATGAAGGTGAGGAGCAGGTCTGCTTTTATAGGAACTGGACTGTTCATTTGTAAGGTATTTGCTTGTGATACACTTTGAGTGTAATAATCTCCTGGTGATTTCTTGCCTGGTTTTATTCAAGCAAATCACTGTAATTGTAGAGATGTGCATTGATATGGGAAAACTTCATTCAGCTGGAAACATCTTGCTGATTGAAAGTAAATCATCTTAGGTAAAACAGAAACAGTATGGGTTTTATTTTCTCTGGTAGGCAATTGGAAGTCTCTATGTACGTCTTTCACAGTGATGCAGACAGTTTGAAGCCACACACAGTTCCCTGAATTTTGCAGGAAATATTTCAGAGGCATTGCCTTGAGGTTTTGGAGTGATGACAGAGGGCATGAGATGAGACAGGGCTGTGTCAGTCGGGACAGGAGAACCTGCATGCAAAGCTGCGAAAGGGATGGAGGATACCGAGCCCTGGAAGCAAGAGGGGGAGCAGGAGTGTATACAATCTCCACTGCTGAGCGTGCCATCTCCCTCCTGGCACAGGAAGGACAAGTTCAGTAAGATTAAATGTCTTCAGATCAGCCATGTTTAAGGAACTTCTTAGTACATACTTACAGGCGCCATCTCAGAAATACAAACACTTCTTGAGAGCTCTTGGAGGGCAGGTGAGGCACCAGAAGACAGGGAGAAATGTAAACATGGTGTATATTTCTAAATATACAGGGAGAAAAGAGGCATAAGAATTATAGACCAGTCAACTTCTAGAAGCTTTCAGGAGAATTGAACTATCAAACAATATGCAACCACCTAGGAGATAAAAAGGGAGATGAGTGACATCCAGTATGGACTATACAAAAATGAGGCATATTAATCTAGTCTCATTTGATTTCTCAACAGAAGTAGGAGATAAATAGTTGGTGCCATACCTAGATTTTGGGAAGGGTTTGTTATAGTCCCAATGGATTTTCATAAAATGACCTGGAAAAATAGTCCAGATAAAACTACTTCAGATCTTACACCAAAATGGATGAGTAGCACAACTCATTCCCAAAGAATACAGTTATCAGTGCCTCATGATCAGAGCAGAGGACTCCATCAGCCAGCACTCTGGGGTCTGGGTCAATTTCCTTCTAGATTTTCATCAGTGAAAAATGGATGAAAATACATCATTATCCTTGGCAGTGGAGCCGGGAGAGGTCCTTCAGCATATCAGAGGATAAGCTTTACAGCCTCAAATGATCTTGGCAGGCCGGAGAGGTGAAGACTGGGTCTAGTCTGGGGCACTGTGTCTCAAAGAGGAGGAGGAGGAGGAGCTGCCTGGAGAAGGTTTAGGGAAGTATCAGTGTGTTTACTAAACCTGGCTGAGGTTGGAAGGGCTGGAAGGAAAGCACCAGAATAGCTTGGCTGGAGTTGGTGTATGGAGATGACGATGGCTGTAGCCTCAGCTCCAGGAAGCTTTTAGGATGATGGACAAGTACTTTCCCCAGGAGTGACCTGGGCAAACTGACTCCTTGGTGGGATCAGCCCCCAGCTGAGATCCGGCTCTGCCACGCTGGAACTGTCATGGGCTTTGCTGAAAGCCGCTGTTTCCCAAGCTCTGGGGCAGTGCGTGTCAGCAGGGACAGGCGGCAAAATCATCTTTGGCTTTGCCTTCTTAATGCATTTGTTGTGTAGTGAAAGGCTGAAGGCACGTAAGTGCTTTGTTGAACAGAAGCCAAGGCAAGCTGCTATGCAGAATGCACCCCCTGTTTCCAAGTATTTCATTTATTTTGTAATTAAGCAATAATTGCTGAGGCACTGGGCACTTCTTCAGGATTAATGACTTACTGGGGGATGGCAGAAGATCTGATCTACGGTGGAACCATTTTCCCCAGCAAATACCTGTCTGTTACTGCCATTCTGAAATGAGTACAACAACATAACATGCCAACATATGGGTTTTGCTGTTAGCAGCTGAGGGATGGGGAGCAGGCATTAGTGGGTACCTTAGGCAATCAGGTTGCTTCAGTTCTCTCTCACCATTCCATTCACAGCAAAGAGTTTCATTAGTCACTTGGTGAATGAAATGGCTTTTTAATTGCTCAGAATCACTTTTTAAAATTACAGCACTCGTTCTCCCCTCCACAGCCCCTGGGGATCCTCTTAAATCCCTTTTCTTCCTTTGCCCTGGAGAAAACTAGTTCTAGTGTGGCAAAGAGCAGCCTGCCTGCAGCAGTTTCCTTTGCAATTCGGACACTGGGAAAAATATAAGCCATTTAGAAAACAGAGGATTCATTTTTGTTGCTGAAAACCCTCTGTTCCCATAATTTCCAGGTTCCTTAAGGAGTAGCCCTGCCTAAACCTTTAAAGACTTTACAGTCTTGATATGCTGCTCACTTCTGTTAATTCCTACACCTGTGTGTTTTTAATGGTCACAGCTCACTACAGCACCCAAGCCCCACTGTTTCTTGTGTCCTGGCTCAAGCCATGTCTCTTAGCAATATATCCCAGGGGCAGCGTTGGAGCTTTAAATGTCCTCTAGGCAATAAAGCACAATAGCAGGCAAGGAAAAAAATGTATCCCAAATGGGTGAGTGGCAGCTCGAATGTTTCCAAAGACCTATGGAAAAAAATGCTACAGGGTTTGAGCCATCAGATTGCCAAGGCAAGCAAATGGAGAAACATTTGTGAAAAGCATATAGGACAATAAACCAGTTCACAGTGTCCTAGCGGACTTTGGAACAGGAGACAGTGGGGATTTGCTCACTCAAATATTAGGTAATGTGCTAACTGCATGATTGATTAATCTGTAGGTACTTCCGACAGCAAAACTTCAATACTGGCATGTGCTGCTTTCAGTTGCCGTGGCTGCCTTCCTGGAGAGATTTCACACAGGAACAATTGGGGTGTTTTTTCTCCGTGCTTTTTCTGCCCTCTTGAAAAGTACCAGTTTTACATCTGTGTTTTGAGCAACGGCAGCGTGTTGTCTGGCTGCAGTGTGTTCACTGAGGGATCCCAGAGCCACTCTCCATCACTTAATTCCTTCAGCACAAGGAGCCCTGTTACTCGATAGGGAACTTATTGGCTTGGAGTATTTAGAAGGGAAAGTGTCAGACACCAACTTCATGGCACAAGGCTAAAGACAGTTTAAACTCTGAGGAAGACCAAAGCTCACGTCTTTCCCCATACGGCTGTTCAGCCCTCTTTCTGCCTTCTAAATTCCCAAGTTGACACCTGTCAGTGAAAGGCAGAAACAAAGCCAGCCCATGGTGTGGGCGTCACTCTGATCTCCTCCAGCCTGGCCAACGGCTGGACCAAATAGATTTCAGCAGCATCCTCTTGAGGCCATTACACTGTCCCTTGTGCCTGTCCTCACTCTTTTCTTTTCCCCCTCTTATGTTTCCTTCTCTTAGTTGCCCAAAACCAAACATGTAGTCCTGGTTACCCCAAAATCCAGGCCTGGCCCAACCAACCAGAAAGAATGAATAATTCCTGGTGATACTTTGGCTAACTGCCTGCCTGCCTCCCATGGCGCCCCTGTTCTGCTGAGCTTCTTGCTGTTGTTCTCAGAGCTGGGAGGAACTGGTGCTGTACAGTCTTTCTTGAACTCAGAGTTGATGCAGATCCTTGTACCTTGTGTCAGCCATAACTCTTTGGGTTTGACTGCAACTTTTGGCGAAGAACACATTTCCCAGAGGTTCAGCAACTTGTGTTAGTAACAGTAAATGATGTGTGAGATCCAGTGCCGACACATGGCTCTGCTGCCCCCTCTTCTTCCCCATCACTCACATGCTACTGTTCCAAACCTCACCACAAGGACTGGATTCAAGCAAAATAAAAGCTACAGAGTACAGGGTCTGCTGTTGCCCATGACTCCATCAAAATCAAATTATAGACATTTTTGTTACAAATTGGCAAGTCTGGATTTACTAAGTCAGAAAGGTTTTCGTCCATCCCTGTTCTCCTCAGCCTAGGTGAGGGGAACCAGCAGCCCCTTGTGCTGTTTCCAGCACACCAGTACCATTCGACTTTGCTGGAGGGTACCCACGCAGGGGTCTCTGCCCAGTTCCTCGGATCAGTAGCTTAAAAATTTCTTGGTCACCAGATAATTTGAATTTTTGTCTGTCTGAGGCTGTCTTTGCTTGCAGTCACGTTTTTCCAGGGCTCAGAGGTTGTTGAGCAGCTCCTCCCAGGAGCTCAGTGTTCAGTGTTGAATGAGCAAAGGTTGTGGTGGGTACAGCAGAGAGTCAGTCACTTGTGTTAGGAAACCTTTCTGTGAGCTTCACATTAGGGGAAGGAGATCTCTGTCTTGGTCAGCATGTTTCTACCAGCCTTGTTCTTCGCATAGTCTTCTGTTAATAACACTGGGCTGGCATCCCGCCCCGTTCTCCATCCCAGCACTGTATCTACTGCAAACTCACGGTGATCCCCACTAGTGCTCCCTTTCTCCCAAGGGATGCCAGCACTGGTCGGGACCTTTGATTGTGTGTATCTGATTTAGAAAAAAAGGAATGAAAAATCCTATTACAGACAGAGTGCTAGGTTTTATCAGGGACCGGATCTATTACTGAAGAACTCTCTGTTGTCCAGTGACATCTGAGGATGAGCAAACAAGGATTTCATTTTAGCTAAGCAGATCATCCTGCCTTCTGACATTTAAGACAGGATCATAACTTATGTCTTCACTGGGAAGAATTATTGTCAAACACAATTAGCTCTGCAAATCCTAGCTGTTTTCTAGACACATCCAGGCTTAGTTCTGGAGTTACTTAGAGATGAATAAATTACAGGGGTCAGTCTTCTGACCTGAGCAAGGGACTGCAATAACTCGCTCTATCAAATGGTTCCTTTTAGAGTTTAATAGAGACCAATGCACAGAGCATCCAGCATGCAGAGCTGATAGGGCTGTGGGTCACATTCCGTCTTGCTTCAGGAAGGGATAACATAACATGCCTTGAGGCAAAAAAAATCCCAGCACTCTTTCTAAAGGAGAGGGAAGGAGAGGGGTAGAGGTGTGGAGGGTTATAAATACTTGAAGTGCTACATAACTAAGTCACTTCCCCCCACCATGCTGTGTCCCCGTGTGTACAGGGGTATTTTGGCTCTGGTTTCTTTTGTAAGGTACCCCAGGAGTTCCTAATAAAAGGACTAGACAAGAACCAGGGATTTTCTATCACTTGTTTCAGTGGTGAAGATCTGATCTGATGGTCATTTGTATGCATTGAACATATTTCCATAGGCCTTGACTGGGAAGGTAATGCAGGACCTGGAAACCTCCCCTCTGTGACTGCTGAGCATGGGAACATGAGGTGCTCCAGGCTCCAGCATTTGCTCATTTGGGAGGGAAGTACCATGTGCACCAACCGTGCACAAAACCTTCTTGATAGAGAGAAAAAGGGATGCTAATTCCAGCACTGGGCTCAGACACACTACTGGTGAACAACCAGAAAGGTTTAAAAAGAAATGCTGACTAAATTAAGCGGATCAAGCCAGCAGATGTGCTCTTCAGAAGAGCACAGCTGTCTTTTAAATGTCTCTCCCACTGAAATTACATTCTAAAGATTTTTTTGTCCTGTGCATTTTCTTCAGGATCATCCATGAGGATGGCTTCTCTGGAGAAGATGTGAAGCAGTACAAGCCAGTGGTCTACAGCAACACTATACAGTCACTGGCAGCTATTGTCCGTGCCATGGATACCTTGGGCATTGAATACGGTGATAAGGAACGACGGGTAAGTTAAAATCACCACTGCTTGGGTACAGACAGCTGAGCACTGGGGGCTCCAGAGCACAAACAGGCGGCATCTGCACAATCTCAATACCTTGGAGGGATAAGGAGGGAGGGAAGAAGATTTACATCACCACGGCATGCCTATTGCACGTGCATTTTCTGCAACAAACAGAGATACAATTGCTCGTGACATGCCATTTTTACACCTGTGCTGGGAAGTGTAGCCCTGGGGACCACTGTGTCAAAACAGCCACAGTCTCTCATGCCCTGGCACTAGTCAGGTCAGGGCAGAAAAATAATCTGTTGTCCAGGGACAGCCTAGAAAGAGGTACTGATAAATTTGAGGAAACGATGAGAATATGTGTCCTGTCTCCTGTGCATGTGCTGGACACACAGGGTGCATGGAATGGTGAATCAGGGAGAAGTCCTGCTGCCATTCAAAGCCCTTCCACCAGCCTGCTAATGTAGGAAAGCCTTTAGGATTAACTTGATTGGGGCTTGACTGACTTCTACTCACATATCCCCCATTTAAGTGTACCCAAACAGCAATTTGGCTTGCAAACAAGGGGGTGTATTACTTCAGTGAGGTTGCTATGGAGAGGCTCTTAGGCAGCAGCATTGGCATGTGTCTTATCAGAACAACTATGTGATGCCTGGCAGCCTTCTTGTGCCACACACCTAGGCCAGCCTGTCCTTTTACAGTTGCTGCTCTGTGATTACTTTCACCAGCTCCCTATTTTTAAACAGTATCTCCTCTGTGAGGTGCCCCTGCCAGCATCTGCCTTGCCTGTTTGCATTTTTGGCTCATACCAAGCCCACAGAGAGAAACTGAGAGCCCTACAGAGAAGTCAAAACCACCCTTTTTGCATGCTGCAATCACAGAGAAGGTAAAACTACTTGGTTTCACTGGAAATAAAATAATTTCAGATTAAAGACTTGGTAAAGGCAAAGTCCTATATGCCACTGAGTTTGTCAGGACTATTTTTAGGTAGCTATCAAATGACAGATGTACAACATACTACCAACTCCTTATCTGAGGGTTGATAATAAAAGCATTCACTAGAAGGGATGCCAAAATCCTGCTGTGGTGTTACTGTATGAAGAGGTACCTTATTTCTCCCAATCGCAAAGAGGTACTCTGATTTCTTTGCATCTAGGGATTTTCCCGTAGGAACTCTAAATCCTGGAGACATTTCCATCCCAAACGTGGAGATGATACCATAATGGAGTTCTTGTGAGCTTGCCGAGGACTGATGCTGATGGCTTTAGAACTGAATACATTAATCTGTTGATTACTCGGTGACTCAGCTCTCAGCAAGGCAACGTATCTCGCTCAGCTGAAAACCTGTGCCTAGGAAAACAGAAACAAATCATTCTCCATGTCTGATAAATAGTCTGTGGCAGACAGCTTTAAAATGTAAAATTTCTTCTTTTTTTTTTTAAACGCCTGGAGTCCTAATTTGAGGAGGGAAAACTCATCACTGCTTTAGTGCCAGGCCTGGCACAGTACGGGGTGTGGAGGAGGAGAGCTGTTATCAGGACTGCCAGGAATGAGAGGTGGAGTACCGGGCTGTACAAAATGTTGTGTCCGTTCATATTCCTATGGAAAAGATGCCAAATGTTCCTAGGGTTGTATGATAACTCAGGCTGGAGAGGAGCTGAGGAGGTGTCTAGACCAACCCCTGCTCAAGTAAAGTCAGGTCAAACCAGGTTGCTCAGGGCTCTACCCAGTTGGTCTGAAATCTTTCACGGATGGAGACTGCACAGCCTCTTTGGGCAACCTGCTCCACTGCTCTCACTGTCCTTGTGATGAAGAAGTTTCTCCTTTTGTCTAGTGTGAACCACTGTTGTTTCAATTTATGCTTTATGGCCGTACGGATCCTGTGTTATGCCTTGCAAAATAAAAAGCAAGTTAGATTAAGTTCTCCCCAACCTAGTTTCCCCTAAATTATGTAGTTCTGGAGGAATTACTCCTGTCTTACGATGGTGTCATGCTGACTGTGTCAGACAAGGCTGCCACAAACCACTTTAAACCAAACCACTGTCTGGGAGGGCTGATTCAGAGTATCTGCTCCCTTCATAGATGGCAGAAATATTTCTTCATCCAGCAGAAGACAAAAGGGAAGGAAGCCAAGTCTCTCAGGCAGTGATCTTCCACTTGTTCCTTTTTCTTAGGCAACCTCCCCAGAAAGTTGCTGGTATTAGTATGAAATAGCATTTATTTTAATCTTACAAAGAAGCACATGGCTTCTGCTACCCTGCTTTTGTTATTAATGCACAGCTGCTATAAAGAGGGGCCATTAAACAGGCGATTTGTTGAGTATTATGCTACGTGGTTCATCCCTTTTCAAGCAAAGCTTTTCTATTTTAAAAATCATTCCTCAGCCAAGGGTTTCCAATGCAAATCTTTTAGTGGGGGATTTTCCCCTACTCATCACTTAAGCCCGCAAGACAAGAGAGCTTAGGAAGGGGAGCCAGGGCTGTGGCTGCTTGAGTCTGATTCAGCAGCAGGGAAGAAGGGGACATGGGCCTGGGACAGATCTTCCCCAGGGACCACTTGGCTATTACTGCTTCCCCCATCCCATTTTCTGGGAGATGAATCTGCCCCTGTATCTCTTCCAAACAGCCCCCTGACTATGTGCAGAGTGAAAAAAACCCTCCCCTACTTAAAAAATGTAAATGAGATTATTTGCACTGTTGTTATTGAGGGAAAATAACCAAATTCTCTCACTTTTCTCATGTTTCTCCTGGTTGTACCTCCAGTATTTAGTCTAAGAGAAGGGAAAGACTGGGGGAAGACTAAACCCCTCAGCTTTAGGTGGTCAAAGTGAGCTCAATGTAGGAAATAGGACCTAAAAAGACAAAATAAATCACTAAAAGCAGATGCTCCAGATCTCGCTGACCCTCTCTGCTGATAAGGACTTGTCCCCAGGTTAAGAACAAAACAGTCTGCATGTAGGATTTCACTTTTGTGTGTGCTCCTTGTCCAGGGCACTGGGTTTTCTTGCAGCTGTGCCCATCTCACGCAAGGTTCATGGCCTGTGGGCAGCACCCAGGTCCTTGTTTCGTGTCCTTCAGCGTGGGAGGCAGGAGCACATCCTGCTAGCTCACAGCACGTTATCACTGCACACAGCATGGAAGGTCAGGCTGAAACCCCAGAAAGGCTGTGCAAGTGCAAAGTCACAAATCCTTGACGTGTTACAAGAGGGCGGGTGGTAAAGGAGCAGTCAGAGAGGAGACAGGACTCAGCTGCAGGAGAAGTGACACCCGCGGGTGTTCCTCATCTCCTGAGCCACCACTGCCCTGGGTCTGCATCCCTGATGAGCCAAGGGGTTACACACAGGAAGAGAGGCAGAGGCTTAGTCCTGCCTGGCTACTCAGGACCCTCCAGCTGGTCTGTAGGGCACTACTCAGTCCTTACCTTTATAATCAGATTAACAGGCAGGAAAGAGTCAGGCTGTAACATGTAGCCTGTGGATTAAATGGTCTTCTAAAGTGCAAATGTATTAATAAAACAAGCTCCTCACTGATTCCATTTCAGTGTACTCAGGCATAGCAAATGGGAAATGGAGGTTTGAAACCAGGAATCTAGAAGCCGGTCCAAGTGTTTGGAAATGATCAAGCAGGAAGGGCAGGGTAAGGATGGATTTTCATATATCTGTTTGAAGACCTGGTTCTGAAGCCTGGCTTCAGAAATCCCAGCCAGAAGAAGCATGAAGTCTCTTCCTTGGTGGGTCAATGCTGACCCCAGAAGCTGCTTGGAAACGCAGACTTACAAGACCACTTGGGTGAAATGCCAGAGCTGCAGTCAGGGTGGGAGGCCTGGGGGCGTCTGGATGTTGGAATGGTTCCAGGCTGCAATGGGTACCCTGCCCCATGCAGGCTGGTATGAAAACAGCTGTGGAGCATGCTCATATTTTCATAAAACAGACAGAAATAGGCTGAAATTATTCAGAAATTACTCAACAGAGATTCCAAATATTGGTTGCATGGCTCAGATCCAAGTGTCTGAGGCAACAGGTCACAAGTGCAGCGCTTGGGGTCCAGAGGTGGCAGGCAGTGACCTTCACATGGAACTTTTTCCCAGTGTGAGTCTGGACATGTCTCTGCTTCAGCTATGAAAGGGAAAACTAAAAAGCTGCTTAAGTGTTAAAATATTTTGATAGGGATTTTTTTTTCTTTCGAACTTTGTAGCAAAGTATGTCCGTGGTAACCTTCTGCTGTGTACTCCTGTGTGTAACTCCTGAACAGAGAGCCAAACAAAGATGTGCTGGGACATTTTAAAATACTGGCTAGTAGCATTAAAAAAACCCTGTAGTGTAATTGAACAGCCCACCCGAGCTACCTGGCAAAGAGGAGCACACCAAATCTGCTTCTGAACAGTGAGGTGCCTCCAACCCCGCCCTCTACAATTGCCAAAACGGAATTTTAGGATCTGCCCTCTTCCTCTCACTCTTTCTTGGCAGTGGCAGGAGCGGTGTCGCAGCCACTGTCACCTGCTGCCTTCCAGGCACTGAAGGGGAGCACTGTGAGGGAGGATCTTTCTTTGTAAGGCCTGCTGCTGTATAACTGCCTTTTTCTACTTGTCAGCTCAAGATACTGTGTTACTTCATTTCAGTCAGGTATCTGTTTAGACCAGCTGGCTCCTACTGCGTGTCCCTAACCTAAGCTCTCTCAGATATGCAAAAAGGCTGCTAATAACTCCAGGGAGGGCAGGTGAGGTTAATTAGGCACTGCTGTGCTGGTAGGAATCCTCTGTTAGCTAGCTGGGTGATCCGGGGGATGGATACAGGATTCCTGGGCTTATGCTGCTTGTCTGAGGCTGCAGCCAGTTGTTGCCAATCTGCTGTTGTGAGTGATGGGAATTTAGGGCTGCTTTGCAGAAGAGCAAGATGGAGTGGAAGAGACACCCCATCTTTGCCTGGTGTCAGCAGTTGTCTGGATGTCCAGCTGCAGCCAAAGTCTACTTGCAATAGTCACAGCACACATATAATCATACCTACTGTACTGTATCAGACCCAGTACAAATACCCAAGTATCAGTCCAGAACAAATATTTCAGCCTGCCCTTCATAAAGGTCTGTCACTTTTACATTAAGGCTGAAGCCATCTTTCTCACACACCTCCCTCTTGGTCCTTCCACAAGGTGCATTTCAGTTGCCATCATTCATGTTTCTGAGTGGTGGGGACAAATAAAAGGCAGGGCATTTCTTGAGAGGTGGGAAACATGAAACAGACAGGAAAGCACTTGTTATTGTCACAGCCTGCCTTGTTGCCAGGGAGATGGTTGGCTCATTCAAGAAATGCTTGTGGTTGCTGGCCAAGATGGCCAATGTATTTGGAATCTTTACTGCAGAATGAGGGTGTGGGAGAAAGAGGAGACAGCAAAGAACAAGAGAAAGCCCAGAGTAAGCTCTGTCTGCATGACCACAGGGCATGACCCACATGCCCCACAGCATCACTTCTGCAGAGTCTCTCTAACCAAAAGCTGCAGCTTCTACATTCCATTAATATATTTTCCTCCTTTGGAAATCCCTTGAGCCTCTGAAAATAAAAGATCTTTCTCTAATAAATGATAGCAGTAAATAACAGCAGAGCACAAAGACAGTTTATGATAGCCCTTTGTGCCAACTAAAAGAGCTTGGAGCACTCTACTTCCATGCCTTTGTTCTGCCTCTTAGGAGGAGTCAACTCTCTCATCACCAGGAGGGATCCCAGCCAAGTCAGCTGAGACCCATGGCTGGACCTGGGAGACCTTGCTTTGCAGCAGCACAGCCTGGCCCAGTGATCCTGCAGAGCTGAAGTCGTGATCGTCAAGTCAATAGCATATGGTGATCTTCATCAAGCAAAAAAGATCCCCCAGAACCAGTGTCTGCTTCACTGTACTCATGCTGCTAATAAAGACAGCGATCAGAAGGGAGACAAAAGCAGCTGGTGTCCTGGCTATAAACACATCATGGCTTGCTTTCGCAGGCAGAATTTGGCCTAGAAGAGCCATCCAGTTAAATAAGCAGGTTGTTGGGTTGGGGATTGCCGAGGCTTTATGTAGAGTTTTACTTTGGCTAAGCTGGTCAGTTTTCCTCCTTTCCAACCTGGGTAATTCCAGTAGAAAACTGGGAATTCATTTAGGGCTAAAATGTGATCTTAACTCTGACGCTGCACAGATTACAGAGGCTGCAGTAGTGATGATGAGTGACAGTCAGAATCCCAGGCTTCTGCAAATGTGTGACAGTGCTTTTGAGCAGGGAGAAAACCTGACTTTGGGAGGGAGAGCGATTATATCAGCTTGTAGAAAAAGGGGAGAAATGGGGACTCAAAACCGAAATAGCCCAGAAAATGTAGTAGTAGAAGAAATAGCTGGGCGCTCCAGGCAAGCGACTGAACTGCATGGCCAGTGCTACACCAGAGGCTGTACCAGTAACCTCTCTTTCAGCAGAAGACTGTCAATCACTCACAAGAGCTCTAAAAACCCAAGCTTCCCCAGGGTGGCCCAATGTACCCAGTTTTAGTTAAAATTCCGAAAGAATGAAAAAAGACCACTTGAAATGGATCCAAAAGGAGGCAGGGGAGAGTGGGTGGCAGTCGCGTAGCACGTTGGGAACGCGTGTCGTGTGGAAGGCTGCTCGCTGGAAGGTGCCACCTTGCTGAGTGTTGATGTGCCAGCATGATGTTTTTCACATTGGTCCTGTTTCAGGATGATATCCATGGTGTTGGCACGGCAACCCTCACTCTGGGTCTGTTTTTTGGGTTCTCCTGAACGCTGTGGGCTGATGGTGAATGGGCAGCAGTCAGGGGAGAGGGTGGAATAGAAGCTCACCTGGTCTTCCAGTCCCTCTGTGTAGTCAGAAACCTGTTCCTAAGAAACACATTTCTAGGGAAAGAAAGTGTTGTGAAGCACTTCAGCATCATTTCTAAGTGAGCCAGATGAGAATAAGAGATGCAGTCACACCTTAAAATGCCACCAGATCTGTTTCTTTGGTGAGCACTTGGCACCAGCCAGGCACTGTAGGTTGGTGATACTTGCTGTCCATGCCACCTTCCCAATTCTGAGATGTAGCTAAACGTCCTACAAAAGCACTGACCAGAACAGATGCCATCAATTAAAACTAGCCTTTTAATTTTCTTTTGAAGAAAAACAGGAGATAAAGAGATGTCTCAGGGGATCATTGATAAGAGAGAATCCACAGTCAATTTGCTCCAACTCCATGCTCCAGTCTGAGTCTAATCACACCTTTCAGCACCTAAAGAAGGCTCTAAAGAAGCTGGTGCCTGAGCCTTCCCAGAGAGACACAGTGAGAGGACAAGGCAGCGGTCACTGGTGCCAGGAAAGGGAATGTTGGAGACAGACTTGGGCTCATAGTGCTTTCCCTCTTCTCTCCGTGGCATCAGGAGAGATCAGGGCAATCTGCATTTGAAGGACCTCCCATCCCTTTGCGAGTTAGATGAGTGGAGGGATAGGAGAGGTCTGAGGACATTTGTGTGGGGGAGAATCAGTGAAAATAGGAAATATCCAAAAGGTAATTTTTAAATCATGGATATCGTCTTCCTCTTCAGCCAGCCACTAGGAGAAAAGTTTCTCAGATAAGTTCTCCTGTCACTGTCTGCTCCCTGGCTGGTGGAAAACACATCATCTTCAGGTGCAAATTCATCTTTAGAGATGTTAATTTTTTCATGGTGTTTCTGCTGTCAACTGCCATTTCAGGCTTGATTTCTGAGGAATGAACAACAGTAGTCCTCCAAAGCATCCGTGAAAAGGATCCTTATCTTCCCTAAAACTGTCCAACACCCCTCTTCACCTGTGAAAATGCAGACCCTGTGCCATAGGGAGATTAGGCTTTCCTGCTCCTTGTGTGCAAGCTCTTTTCACTGAGAGAGGGATGTATTTTTCCTCCATGAGCTTTATGTGTTTGATACTGATGAGTTTTGTGTGTTTAATACTGATGTTTTGGATGATGCAGGGATTTTCCCTGAAAGAAAGAAGAAAAGAAGAAAAGACGAAGAGAAGAAAAAAGCCCCACCCTTCCCTGTTACTTGGAAGAAGGGCTGCCTGTCTCCCGTGTGAGATTTATTATTCAAATACAGCTGCAGTTAGGGCTGCCAGGGCGATGGTGTGACAGGGAAGAGGCACAGAGGGGAGAGTGAAGTAGACACGGGACTGTAACATTAGCAGCAAATTAACCAGAGGTGGGATGCTGCTTTCCATTCCCACAAGATACCGATGGAAGATGGCTTTTCTGGGAGCCCCTGGAAAGTACCAGAGTGGGACAGCACAAAAGACAAGGTGTTCAAAAATCTTTGGCAGCTTGAGCAGAGCCTTGAGAAGGTGAAAACCATCTTGTTGCTTGAAAAGAGCCTTCCTAGCAGCTCCTGGATCCAGGGTCGGGCGAGAGCTGGCTTCACACCCCATCCTCTCCTTTCTGCTGGATGGCACAGTCTGGCCAGGGCAGATTTCATCCCACCTGAAGGGGCTCAGCGCAGCCGCTCCCGCAGAGCAGACGGCAGTGGCCTTGCCCTGGGTGGCATCTGGTGTCAGTGAGCACAGTCAGACACTGTCCGTCCTTCACTGGAGCTTTTCTGTCCATAAAGGGATTGAAGGGCCTGTAATCAGAACAAAAATATGTCTAGTTATTTGATGTACTGTGCAACTCAGGCACTGAAGTTAAACACTGACATGGCAGAGGCTTCAAAGATGCTTATATATGTTTCTGACTGTGTGGGTGATCAGGCACTCGCTGAAGTCCTTCCAGAACGTCACCATCATGTTTGAGACTGACGTTCAGGTTACATCTGGCCACAGCCTTGTGCAGGCAGGATGCTGCCTTCAGGTGTGATTGCAAGTCAGCTCTCCCAGCAGCAATTGCAGATAACTACAAACTACTCAGCACATTCCAAATCCATGTCAGTTATTAAGTAGATTTATTTCCATCTCTTCTGGGAACTGTTGGGAAGCACTGCTGAGTCACGCTGCTTACTCATCAATTTTAGGAATGCCATTAAAAAATATTTATTTTCCACATGCCTTCTATGATGCTCCTATTAGTTGAATGTGTTCAGATGTAAAATGAAAATATTTGTATAGGATATTCCTGGCCTTAAAGAGATCTCTGGTGCATAACTCACAAAAAGGCATAAAACAGATGTCTTGGGAAGGGATCTGTCCCTTGACTCTGTTGTATGACACTTGTTCAGGGATGGTGCTGAGGGGTAGTGCAATCTTTGCTCTGTAATGACAGGAGCACAAGCAGGTGGGGCCTGACAGAGCTTGGGCTGGAGGAAGGAGAGTGTGAGCAGCTGCTTTGCTGTGCCCTGGCACATGGGAGAGAAGGGATGTGGAATGTGGTCCTTGCTTACACCGGGTGTTCATAAACTCAGGACACAATATTCTCCTGCCATGGTGTGCTGTGGCCACAGACCCCAAAGCAGTTCAGGCCCCAAGGGACACGACATGAGGTGCCCTTGCTGGAGCGCCAGGCCCAAGGACACACTGAACCTGGGTGCTCGGCCACCTCATGCTGTGTGAGAGCAGCTTTCATTGTCAGCTTCAGCAGGAAGGTGTGTGAAGGCCTCGCTGACAGCCTGCTCCCTTCACACCCTGAAATTAGCCCACACAAGGGAACACACTGAAGCAGAGGAGCCATTTTGTGGCCTGTGGCTGTGAAGTCCCATCCTTCGAAAAGGGAAAGTTTGCTGAGCTGCTGGTGAGGCAGGGAGACAGAGTTCCCAGCTGATCACTGCCCTTAAGGAAGCTAAAATGTGCAGACTGTGCCCAAGCCCTGCCCTGCTCCTGCCAAGGGGAATCCTGTCCCTCCAAAGTGAGCAGCTGTTTCTCGTAGGCTGGGTCACCCAGCCGGGGAGGGAGTGCGATGGCTGCCTTCCCTCACACAGAGGCACAGCGGGATGGTGGCACCTCAAACGTGTGCCTTGGACTGCATCAATCATGAGGATGGCAGAATATCTGCCACACATGAAGACTTTATTACCCGAATACAGGTTTTATAGAGGCTATTAATCAGTATTGTGTACCTTGGTAATTACTGAGTAAAGATACCACAAGGGAACTCATTTAACAGCTACAATTACTCCTTTGACCTCAGCCTCACCCACTGAGTTGGATGTGAGGGTGCCTGGCAGTGCAGCAAGGACCAGCCTCACCCAGGGCAGCAGGAGCCCAAAGATGATGTTCACCCAGGTCAGCGTTGCTGTGGTGGGTGACTGGGCAGGAGTTCTTGGTGCTTACTTCAAAGGAAGGGAAGAATCAAGCTCCAAATGAAGGTTAGAAACAAGAAAGCCTCAAGAGCTGCTGTGAAACAGTATCATTTTGCACCATGGCAATGTTTAGCCTTGTGGTCAAAGTCAGAGAGGGAAAATGTGAAGGAAAAAAGTGCAGGGTATGTGAATTAGCCTGTGTCTAGTTTAGAGTTTTTTGATAGATAGTCGCTGGGGGCCTCAGGACACCTCATCCTTTCCCAGCAGAGACCCACATCTGCGTCACGTCACCCCGGAATCGCTCCAGGCAGCACAGCACATCCCTTCCCAGTGTCAAAACCCACTCAGGAGCCAAAGAAAATCTCACCCACAGGCTTTGAACCAATTTCCTCCTTTCTTCTGTGGGCTTCTTTTCCAGGGCTGTAGGAGTTTCTGGTTTGCAACACATTGTATCTGTGTTGTGGTCTGACTGTTGCTAGCTACTCTTCCCTTGCTAAGGAATAATTCCCTAGGTTGGCTAGTTATAATTAAGTCCTTATTTTCCTATAGATTGGTTTAAGACTAGATTAACTCCATTGATTAGAGGGGAATTGCTCTTGATTTACACTGAGATCGTGGGAATGTGGAATCAAGTGACACACAGGAGCAATCCCACAGTAAATGCTCGGGTTAGCTACGTGGTTGTCATCCACCTTTCTGTATTTGGAAACTCCCTGAGCAGATGTTTGCTCCTTTATGTGAAGGGGGTAGTAATTCTATCTTATCTGCTGAATACACCTTAGAGATGTTCAGCTGGGCATCCAGGCTTTTGGGGCATGTGTTGAATACAACCAGTTACTCTTTAGTTAGCCTAGTTAGATAATATCCCAGGCAATAAAAGAATTTTTTTTCTGAGAAGAAAGAGATGCCAGTAGCCACCATCCAGTGAGTTTGAGTTAGTTCTTTAAAGTTACAAATTAGTGTCTTTCAAGTGAGGAGCAGGTCTCACCTCCATTTCTCCCTTCTACATGTCATCACAGTTGTGTAATATTTTTTTTCTTTTCGGCAGGGCAGGTTTGTCCACACAGCCTATCTGGAGGTGCAGTGTGACATTTTTGTGGATGCCAAAGACAGGGGAATTTTAGGCTTTTTCCTCACCAGCTCACCAGCACCTTAACCAAAGGTCTCAAAGCCATTTTTCTTCCAGCTTTTATTCTTTGTAATTGCTGTTAGTGGTTCTATAAGCTTCAGAAAGCTTTTCTCTTGCCATGTTCCTCTTTATGGGGCATGTTTCTAACTGGTCATATCTGTGCTGTCCTCGTTGAGTCCCTGGGTTTTAAACAGGCTTTTGTCTTACTCCAGCTGCCCTCAATGCACATTTGCAGGCAGCTCCCACCAAGGGGGAAACCTTTTGCTAGCGAGGTCAAGTTCTGCATCTCGTAGCTGCTGTGGCACACGTGTCTTGCCATGCTCACTTCCACTAGCGAGATCCTTCACCCAGGAAATGGCACAAGGTTAAATCTGCTGTCTGCAGTTGGGGTGCGCCTGCTGCTGTTGCAGCCTTCTTTATTTAATTTGTTCCAGAGGCAAAAGACATACCAAGGCTGAAAAGACCATATTCAGCATTACAGTGGATCGTGAGCCAAGTTCAGGCAGGTCTTGTGACCAGTGAGTAGGCAAAAATCCTTATTTCCTCATCTTTCTCTTCAAGAACAAAACCTCAGGGAAGGCTGTAGGATGATTTGCAGCAGCATGTAAGGCTCTGCAGGGCTGAGTTTTTGGCTCTGATGATCTTTATATTGTTGTGAACTAAGTGATCAGCATCTTCTATTTCTTGTTGATGATGCAAGCAAAAAATTTACATGTTCAAAACAATCCCAACCCTAAAGCCCTGCATTGTGTACCAGAAGATAGGACCCTATTCCCCAGCATGAGGACTCTGAGCAATTTCAGCATCAAGGTTCCCAGGCCATGAGGTTTCAGAAGAGGCACCAGACCCAAACCACAGCTCTGCTTATTTCAGTCATGGGTTGTATGCATAGACATTGAATCAGCTTAAAAGCCACCTCTTGGGGTGACACCCCTTTTCTGGCTCCCCTCTTCCCATTCCTGAAGGAGCTGTAGGATGCCAGTCCTGGCCCTGCTCAGGCAGTGTCTGGACTCAGTGTCCCCCAGCTGCCTTTAACCACAAGCCAGCCACGACACCACAGAGACACCTCCGACTGCCCTTCCCTGGGCACTGCTGCACAGCGTGGCCAAGGAGTGAGCCATGCCCACCAGGTCTCAAACTGTCAGAAAGCATGATCAGCTGATGCATTTATTTGTAAAAGGAAGAAAGATGATGAAGAGAGAGCTGCTAATAGTAATCCACACAGGCAACAGCAGCTCTGAGCTACCTTTTCACCGCTAATCATCTGTCCCCTAAAATTCTGGGCAGGCGAGACCCCAGTTCTGGGGTCACGCTGCTTGTCAGCATGCATTTTCAGCTTCGTATCTCCAGGCCAGTCCCAGAGCACAAAGGATGAAGAGAGTGAACAGGCTATTGCACCATGTCCCTTTCTCCTTTGCCATCAACTTAGCAAAGAAAGAGTGGGCAACAAATAAACCGTGAAGGCTTATGGGGAGGGGAGGCCTATCAATCCACACTGTTATTATCTGACTTGCCTTGAAATCCTCCAGAAGATTGCTAGGAGATAGTTCCAGTGCTGGAGAGTCTTCAGTGACCCTTTAGGAAGATAACTGGTCTCAGGAGCCAAGTTCATCACAAAACACCAGCTTTCTGTGAGCTAAATTCCAGATGTAAACAGATGTTCTCCCCAGCAGCCCTTACAAACCCTATTACATGCATCAGGCAGCACCAGCACACCGTGCAGTTATAAGCCCTTTTCTGTAAGAAGCTGGAGGGTATTGCCTGGGATCAGAAAGAATGAGTCCAGCAAGTTCCTCGAGCCAGAAAAATCAGATTTCACTCCATACTGATTATGCAGCTCCTGGTTCAGACCAGGAGTTACTGATCAGTTTGCTACACTCAACACTGCAAAGGAGGTTTAATAGGGCCAGGACAGTTTCCAGAGGACTGTTTGTCCCTAACCCTACCCACCAACACTGAACTGCATTCTTGTCGTGGCTGTTCTGGAGAGGGGAGATCATCCATGGGCTGAAGAGTAGGGTCCCATAAGGTGGGAAGAGGCAATGCTGACTTCTCTCTGTTTCTTCCTCGCTGAACCAGACAGCTCCTCTCCTTTGGGGCAGGGGCTGGGGGAAGCTGCTTCCTCCCATGGCAAGTGGCAGGATTCTGGTGAGCTTTGCTCAAGTACACTCTGCAAATGGCAGCCCAAGTCCAGGCACACCACAGGGACACACCCACTTCATTTCTATTTCCTGTCAGTTGGCCTGGAAGGGAACACTTCTAATGAAAAGTGCCCACTAATGCCTGCGGTGCAAGTGGTAGCTCTGAGAGATTAAATTCTTCCAAAGCCACAGAGACCCAGCCGCTGGCCTCTGTTGAGGGTTACAGTAGTCCTGGATCTGAACCAGACATCACAATGTTGTGTGAAACAATTATCTGAACAACCAGCACCTTGGTGCAGACACAGAAAATTACAGTTGTAAATCCAGGGTATCTGAAGCAGTCCCCAGCACCTAAATCTGTATGGACATATACTAGGAGAGGTCAGAAATAAAGGGCTTGATGTGTGGAAGGAAAGGAGATCCAATGTCACGTGCAGAACCACCAACAAAGATTCTTAGATGGTTGTTTCCAGCTCTTACAGGAAAGAAAGGGGCAGTAGGTTCTAGTTGAATGCTAAACAGAATAGCAAGTAGTGGAGTGATAAATGTAGCATCTCTGTAATTGCAAAAGGTTGTTCTAAAGGTCAGATCTGCATGTACTCTGCTAGCTCTGTGAACAGCTATTCCTTTCATCCACAAGTTGAGCTTTTGGCTGGGACAGGCTGAAATAAACAGGGCTAAAGCTGTCCCACCCGTTATCGCTGGGAATGGCTTGGCTCCAAGAGCAGGCTCTGCCTCTGCAGATACAACACACAACATGGCAGGGAGCAACCCAACAGGGCAGATGGCTCACGTGGACCATCCTCACCACCAAGCCTTCATCCCTGGGCTTCCAAATGCTGCAGTGCCCCTCTGCGGAGAGAGAGCGACGCCGTTGTGCTCAGTGCCAACTCACCCTGAGCACAGACCTGCTGGTCAGCATCCCTTTGAAAGCACAGGCAGAACCCAGAAGCCTTTCGCTCTGTATGCACTGCCCAAGGCTCTTTATCTGGTGTTAGACTTCCTTTTCCACCCTCTAAGGTGAGATGTCAGGAAAGAAATACTGGCAGTCCTGTCTGGATGTTTTCTCTCTCTCATATCAAGTCAAAACAGAAGGGCCCCACTGCCCTAGCAGCACAGACAGACAGACTGACAGCCACTCTGCACAGAGCAGGCAGACAAGGCTTTGGGTAATCCAACCCTGCTCTTCCCATGTTTTTATGGATGTCCTTCTGTTGTAGTGGCAATAAGGCACTTTACTGGCAACTAAGAAACAAAACTAAAACAAAATCAATTTATTAAATGTCAAGCCAAGTTGGTGTGTCTCATAGAAATGATCCCAGGACACCGAGATGGGAGCGCAGGGACTCTCTGGGCATCCATTCAGTAGAGCTCCTGTAGCAAACAGACAGTGCCAGAGGGGAAGGGGACAGTTCCTCTGGATCTGCACATTGCCATCATCTCCAAAGCAGCCATCCTGCCTTCTTCACATATCAGTCCAGGGATGATGCAACCAGCCAGCTCTGCGATACCTGTCTCAGTAAAGCCATTCCTATGCTAATGTAGAGGTGGAGGAAGGCAGATACATTTGCAGGCTATGCTAAACCTCAGCAGCCTACCCAGCGAGGTTCTGCTGCCACCACCATCTCCAGGTGCTCCAGAGGGAAAGTCCTCAAGGAGGTGATAGAGCCATGCTCTTTATGAACAGACCGCCAGGTTCAGGAATCCTCTATATCAACAACCCTCTATATCTGAAAGGTGCTAGAGAGGTGATTCCTCTGTGAAAGCAGCTCATTTTCAACCAAAAATGTTTAAAATGTTGTCAACCATCCCTTAGTCTCTAGCCAGAAGAAAACATAAGCTGAAAAACTTAATTTGGGCTTGTGCAACTAGAGAAACGAATCTTTGCTACCCTGGGAATCAGCTATCCAGGGCTTGAGCCAGGAAAACCATAAAGTGCTCTGGTATCTGGTGAAAGAGCTGATCCTATAATACTCTTTTGCATTGCAGGTTTCAAGAAGCAACTTTCTGTTGGTCTGTCTTGCTGTCCTATTTATAACCAGCTTATATAGAATAAAAAGTGTATAATTCGCAGTGCTTTCTAATTAGATGTTGTAACTACAATCCTATTTCACGCCACTCTAATTTGCTCCATCACAGTATTTTAGAGTTTTGTATGAACTATATCATGCAGGGCAAACTCTTCAAGGGTTTGAAGCCAGCAATTATACGCCACTTTGATTTGTACATAGAGTTGATGTGAGTCCACGTGGCAACATCCCATCATGACGTCTGAAATACTAGGATTAAAAGACACTGTTGAAGCTCTGTCCAAAGTCAGGAGTCACTTAGTCGCAAGCATGGCAACTCAGAGCAGGCTTGCCAGGCTAAAGGAGATTTTGCAATCCCAGTCACTTCTGACCTTTCTGAAAGGACTGAATTTTGAAGAGTCCATATTTGGTAGATCTCCAGAGCAATCTGCATCTAAGTTTGTGGCTGACATTTAAATCTCTAAAAATGGAAATGGGCCTTTGCCACTTGAGCTTCAAGATTATTCATTGTAGAGGGAAAGATCTTGGGAGTAACTGGACAAATGTAGTTAAGCAAACATGATGGGATTAGCACAGGGCAGGATTAGACATTCCCTGTTACCACACTGGCGTCGGCAATAGCAGAAGAGGTGTGGGCTGATTCTCTTATGTATTGTGAGTGACTCTGTGCACAACTGCTCACCCTGTCTGTGCAGGGATCATTAAGAAACTCCTTAGTAGGTGTGAACACCAAAGACTTGTTACATGCAGTGGCAAAATTACCCACAGAAAGTTTTTCTAAGCATGTTTTAACCTTGGACTGCTGGTTTGTTCTTTGCAAGCATTAAAAAAAAAAGAAAAAAAGAATTAAACACATTTTCCTGGTATTCATCAAGTGAAAAAACACAGTAAGACTGTAGAGTTCCTGTGATATTTTCAGGAGATGTTCTCAGCTATCTGTTTAGCTTAAGAGTTCCAACTTGGGAAAAACAACCATTCCTAAAAGTGCTCTATATCTTCCTTTGCCTCCACCTCTCTTTTAAAGAGTGAAACCTTTGAAATCCTGCAGATGTGTGTTAACACAGCAAAATTGATCTTGACAAGCTTCTGCGTTAGAGAGAGCAGCAGCTCTAGGTTAGGGCCTTCCTTAGCCAAATTGTTGGAAGAAAACAGCAAGAGTATGCCAGAGGATTGTTTCTCCCTTTTCCCCCTCTCCTCCCAGCTCCCCCTGCCTCAGCCATGCCAGGCACGAGCATCCTCATGCACAGGGCCAGTCCTCAGCCTGAGCACATCCAGCTCCCTTGGAGTCAATCTGGCCCCAAGGCTTGTTTTGCTATTTTACAACAGAACAAATAGAGCAACATTTCATAATGTTCTAATGAGGCACATTGAGGAATGCCCAGGAGACAGAGACAATATCAGTGTTCCTTGGCACAGAGAGAAAATCAAAGGCATTTGTTTGTTATCTGAAATGTCGATCTGTGTTCCTTTCAGTGGTGGGCAGACATTTTTATAGTGTAGGTTCCTGGAAGTACTCAGATGTCACTGTCAGTGTGTTCTAAGAGCATTATTTATTTTCAGATGTACCTATAAAAACTGAGACTGAAGCACGGAAATATTCAAAGCCATTAGAGGATTATTAGGTTTTGAGTAGCATTTTGCACTCTGTATGGCCCCAAAAGACCTAACATTTGTGGACCCGTTCTTCTTCCATTGAATAGGAATTTTATCATTGACTTGAGAAGGCCCTAGTGAGAGATGAGTCTTTGCCCACTGAATTGCCCAGGGAGCCAAGCCAGCAGAGATCAAATTGAAAAGACACCGACTACATCTGGCAAGGGCATTAAGGAAACACCATCTATCCTGTTAGAGTGAACATTTGGGAGCAACTGGTTTGGGTCTTTGCTTGATATGTCAGAATTTAAACCAGTGACATTAAGAGGCATCACTACTGCACATCCCACTGCACTACAGTGCAGCCCAGCTCGTGAGCATGGGATCTACCAGTGTCCCAGTATCAGCCCCTTCCTAGGAGCTGGCAGGGTTCACATCTGACATCTAAGGGCAGCTCTCTGAGCACTACTGTCACCCTCCTGCCTGCAGAAAACGCAGTGGTTCCTCTGTGTCATGACAGCTGCTAAAGTTGCATTTACAATCCTGATGGTGCCTTTAGAGGATCAGAGAATCACAGAGTATCAACTGGAAGGGACCCTTAAGGATCATCGCATCCAACACCCTGCGCCTCTCAGGACAACCTGAAACCAAATCATAGGACTGAGCATATGCTGTTCATTCTGTCAAGCTTTGTACTTTTTTTTTTAAGTTTGGACCCTCATTAAATATCTTCCACTTCTCTACCCTTGGTAATGAGGGACATACCCCAAAGGCAAAATACTGATGATAGGTGATTGTCTGTCCCTTTTCCCTTTTGGAATCTATCTCAGGCTCGTGCTGGAACAGGGGCTTGGGACTAGCACTGGATGCCTTTACGAGGAGGAGCTGACAGCAGGTGACCTCAGATGAGTCACTTCAGCTTTAGGCTCAGAAGGCTCTTGAGATCTGCCCCTCAAGAAAGCAGCAGAGACAGAGTGGGCTCCATCTCCTTGTGCTCCCTGGCAGAGGGGTATTTGCCGGTAGCTGCCATTACAGGTGATAATGGGAGCATTTGCTGGCATGTGAATTTCAAAGGGACAGGCTGCAGAATGGGCACATTCAGGTGGCTGATCAGAGGGAACAGTCGAGGCCCACGGAGGCCGAGCTGAACTGACCTATTCTTCAGAACGACCAAAAATATCCTCTTTAAACCCTTGGACAGTAAATGCTGCTGTATTATTAAGCCAGGCAATTGGAAGGTATTACCCCATTAAAAGAAGTACGTCTGCAAAAAATGTTCCTGAGCAAGTAATGCTGTTCTGCTAAGGTTGACCTTGATAGAGATTTCTACATTGTCATTTGGATCTGGATAGCAAGTATTTTGATAAGCTAATTGCTCAGAGACTTAATATTATCCTGTACACTCTACTCACTCTGGAAGCCCAATTAAGCATAAGAAAACAAGGATTTTTTTCCTTTTTAAGGACATTTTTTCTGAATATCACTACTTAAGAAAAAAGAGCAGATGAAATAGCCCCCTGCCCCTCCCTGCCACTGCCAAAGCCAAAATGATCTCAATTAGGTCAGATATGTTCATTGTGGTTTCTCCAATTAAAAAGCTATAATCCGTCAGGATTGTAATCATCCATCCATCAGGAGTCTATCAGCCATCCACCTTGTAAAAACAAACACTCTTCTGTTATTTTTGAGGACACGCAGGCTGTTCCACAAGATCAGCTCGTGCCCACTATTTCAGAATGCCTCTGCAAGAGATGGAAAAAAAGGGAAAAAGTGGTTAAAAAAAGCAATTCACACATTAACAATGTCATGGCAACAGCAAATTAGAGCCTCAAAAGCCAAGCTCAGCTTGGGAAGGTTTAGGGAGTCACTGCACTGCAGGACTGAATGAAATATTCAGCACATAAAAGAGGTCCCCAAATGTTTTTTGTATTTGGGATAATGACACCAGCTGACTGCTATTTATGTATACTTTTGCCTAACCATCGATTTTTTTTCCCGCAAGAGATTTTAAAATAGTATTACTTGTCAGGTAATCGCAAGTCTATTTTGATTCTTGAGCAACTTTGGCATTTGGAAGTGTAATCATAAACATCAGCTTTTCCTCAAGCAGAAAGTTACTGTTGTAGGAAAAACTGATAGAAGGAAGAACTGAGCATTTGGGGAAAAGTTACCCAGCAAGAGATTTTGCTTGTTGAGTAAGATGATGTAACATGAGGTGACAGCCTGACCCATAACCAATAGTGAGGTATGCAATCTCAATTTCTGTGTTTTCACCTAATGCTGTGCATGTGTGCCAGCAGACAATAAACGTCCTTTGCTGTTTCTTTTCCCTCAATGCCCTATAGCTTCTCTTCAAGAGTTTTCAGGCTTTTTCTTCCCCACAAAGTCAATCATGTTGAGCTATCCAAGTATCCAGTGACCATTCCTACCTCCCATAAGCTTTGCTTACCTTGATCTTTACTTCAGCTTCATTCTAGTGTTTAGTTTCTTGATTATATTAGCTACCCATGTCCAATATCAGTAATGGGATGAGATCAGGGGGGAAAAACCTGCCTTGTGAAAAATATCCTTTAGTTTTAATTTGGGCTTATGCCTGGCTGGCAGGGAAAGAAAAAGTCCAGCAGAGTATGCTCTGTACACTGAAGAAGACTCAGAAGTGAAACAGTACTCAATATTTATTTGTCTTGGGTTTGTATCCTTCTTTCTGCCTTTTGTCCTCCACAATCTCTCAGCTTTACCATTCCCTTTTCCCATTTTTCACAGTGCTGGAAACTTAAGGTTTTGAATGTGACCATTAAGTGAAATTTCATATAGTGCTTACACAGGCATCCCCTGAGTCGTAGGGGTCAGGTCAGTTTGGAGCTGTGGACTTTCCCAGTGTGTTGCAGTCCCAGTTCTGCCTGCCAGTGACTCAGTACCAGCAAGTAACAAGCCTCTCACCATTCATACACGGGCATTGAAAGAGAGGGGCCTAGCAGACTCGAAAAGTTACAAGCTTTTATGGTTTTCCAGCTGGGAACTTCCAATACCTGAATCCCAATCCACTGTCCATTTTATCACTGGAAGGGCTGGGAAACACTTAGGGTTTGGATCAGTCAGTTCCAGAGCTGCCATTGAGCAAGGGTGGAAGCTTTTATGATTTGTGCAATTAAGCTTAAGTGAACTAAAGAGGTCTTTCAGACTGGACAGCACCTTCAGTTAGGGCACAGCGGTTCAAAATCTGCTGTTCTTGCACGCTCCCTGCGGCGCTCTGGGCACCACCGTGGGGTTGTCTGATGCAACAGTTTTGTGGCTTCATCTGACCAGTGAATTGCTGAACAGCCTGAACAGGTGGCAAGTC
Source organism: Atrichornis clamosus (assembly GCA_013400975.1). NCBI lineage: Eukaryota > Metazoa > Chordata > Aves > Passeriformes > Menuridae > Atrichornis > Atrichornis clamosus. Next base: position 104,582 of record WBMZ01007981.1, on the reverse strand, counting down.
AGCTTTGCATTTCCAAAAGGTGAGCAGGGAAATGGCACACAAAGCAGGATCTGAATAGTATATAAATAAAAACAAAAATAAGCTGCAAAGAAGAAAAAAAGGTGTTCAGGAGTCAAAGTTGGAGGAGCTCCCAAAGGTCCAACCTCCAAGTTTATGGTACAGTTTTCTACTTTCCACTTCTTTAGGAACTTCTAAAAAAGAAGGCTTAGATTTCACACTTCTTGGGTTTCCCTCTCCTCCATGGCTGAGCTCCTGACTGCTCTCAGTTGCAGGAACTCTAAAACCAGAAGTTCCTCCTACATGGCTGCAACGCCCAAGCAGTTGAGCCAGAGCCCAGAAAAGCCTTTATTATGAAGGTGAGAGAGCTTATTTCCCTCCCAAATAAAAGCATCTAAAACTTAGTTTCTTAGTCTCAAAGCCATGTCTTGGATCCTACTGTGCTTTGATAGAGGACACAAAGCTGCCTCCAGACAAACAGGTGGCTGGAGAGGAGCAGTTAGATTGCAGACAGAATTGACCAGGGGCAGATAGCTTGGGTAACCCTTATCAAATGGGCATTTTTTTCCTCTCCAGACTTGGGGAGGTGACTATTTTGAAGCATCTATTGTGTACAGGTAGAGACTGAAAGGGTTACAAGAGAAGAGCGATAGTGAAGGGAAAGAGAAGACTCCAGCTGTATCTTGCCAACTTGTAACTTGGTTGCCTATCGACAGCTTCATCTTAAAGAGAATAACTCTGCTGTTGAGAGCTTCAAAGCTCCTCTGTAATCTACTATTCTCCTGTTATTGCTTGTCAGAAGCCCCTTAAAGCAGGGTATGGATTTTCTAACAGAAGCCCTAATTGCTACATCTGACCATGATGTATCCTCTCCAGTACATAGAGCCTTTGAGTTATCTTAGCAACAGAGGTGTATCCTGAGCCTTCCCTTGCATCTGCTCAGCCCTCCAGCATCCTGTACTCCTCAGCCCCTCAGAGCAAAAGCCCTTTTTGCTACACCAGTCTCTCCATTTATGTGGGTCTGCTTACCATCATTAGCAAAAGAGAAGTACTGTGTAGTCACCTGACAAAGTTTCCCCACAAACTGGGCCCAAAATATTTGACAGAGCATCTTAAGGCTGAGACTTGCTGTAGCTGCTACTGGTTGTGAGCACCGGGTCTGCTCCCCAGCCCACCTGACTCTGATGTGCGCTCACCCACAGACTCAATTCCTGGATCCCACACCTCTCTGTCCAAGTCGCTGGTACAGGAAACATCTGTCAGTTTGTTAATGCTTGTTCATCTGCCTTTCCCATTGCTATTCCTTCAGTAAATCTGATGGGTTCGGGAAGGCTTGGCTTTGTGCAAGGTGTGTTTGCGTGGCAGCCGTTGAGCCTGGGTGCGTGTGCCCCGTGCAGGTGTCAGCAGGAGTGCTCCCCTGTGTATGCGCTGCCCAGTAACTTAGGAGGGTTTACCTATATCAGGCTCCCCGGGTATGTGTGTGGAATGAATGCAACTTAGGCCATCACAGCAGGATGTTTCCCTGACATTTTCTTGGAAAAGCATGGTTGCTGTGTGAACTGCATGGGGGAAGAGCTGGCTCTGGGTACAGACACATCCCTGGTGCTGCCCAGGGTGTGATAGTACACATATGACTCTGGAAAGTAATTTGCTGTTGAGAGCACCCTTTCCCTCCACCACTTCGTCACTGCTTGCAAACCACCTACTTCTCCACAGCTTTACCTACCTTTCGAAAATTCCTCTCAGGCTAGGTTTTCTTCAGCATCTTTGAGAAGAAGAGGCTGCCAATCTCACTATCATTCCATGCATGTCTCAGAGCTACACAACCACCCCTTCTTTTCCTCCCACAATGCCTCGTACCAACAGTGGCCAGGGAACTTGAGCAGCCCAGGAGCTCTCCTGGCCCTTCACCATGGCTCTCACCCTTTGAGGCTGCTGTGGACTGTTAAACCACCTCAGAGCCACTTCTCTTTGCCCATCTCACACTTAAAATGTAGTAGATGGAGAATGCAGAAGGCAAAGGCAACATGTTTTCTTCAGAGTAACATGTAGGTAGCATCACCAATGCAATGCTGAAGGATGAAGCCAGGGATTGCTCCCTATCCTCACAGCAAAACCACACAGTGTTGCACTTGGGTGTTCACCATCAGGGCAAAAGCACTTGTTGCTACTTAAACATTGTCAGCAAAACCTCCTGATGGATCAATTAGCACAAAATTTCTGGTCTTTATTGCAATAGGAGCTATTAATAAGGAATTACCTACAGATTTCTGGGTCTGCAGATGAATGTGTCCACAACTCTGTAACCCTTTAACCTTGACACAGTGGTTGTGTGTGTTGCAGAAATGACCACCAAGGCCAGCAATAGCAAATGACACTTGGCAGCTGGAGGTAGCCGAACTCTTGGTCTTCTGTTACTGTTCAAGGATAAACTTCCCTTCATCTTGCTGTCTGTCATGAACATGCTCTGAATGATGGACAGGAAACCGATATTTTTGGACATTTTAATCATCAAAACAAATCAGAGCCATTTTTTCCTGCACATCCAAATGATTGAATTTTAAAACAACTCCCCTTCCCTGAGATGGAAGGAGTTGAGCTAATGCCAGTACATGTACTCTATCCAATTTTATTTATTTCCCTGGAAGTAATTTTCTATCTAAAAATGCAGATTTTTCAAAATCCACCATTTTCAGGGAAAGTGGTTCTGCTGAAATATTTGACAGTGAAAAGCCTAGCAGAAGAGTTTGAATATCTTAATTTTCACTACATAGCAATAGCAATGCTTAGTTGATAAATGGAAGTGAAAGAAAATTAAAATTTAAGGAAAAAAAAGATTATATTTTATGGTTACTCTAGTGCAAGCATTTGATACTGCAGAAGTGAGAGAACCTAATACTATCTAAACAAGGCACAGGGAGAACCACCTGCCAAAATCTGTTGTTACATTTGTTTTGCAAAACCAGTGTGAATTCTTGTCATGGCACTGAGGAGAAATCCCAGCATTCAGCTGGCTCTGACGGACATGGGATTGGCAAAGCCAAATAGACATCTCATGTCAGAAAAGAAAAAAAAAAAAAGCCTGAATTAGTGTGAACATCATCTCTCCCTCCACACGTTTATGAGAGCGATGACTGATCACCTTCTTTGCAAGTGCTGACTGCAGTTCCTTGAAGAGGCTGGTGGCACCCATGTAGGCAGTGTGAGAACAGCCCCTGCTCCCCTCCTCTGCAGGGGAGAGTCCTGGATGCAGCATGTGTTTGGCACTGCCTGTTCCTCCCAGGAAAGCAGATCCTTCATCTGGCACCTGAGCCTCTCGGAGTGTGCTGCAGCCGTGCTTCCTACCCAGCATCTGTCTCCTAGCCCGGCGGATGGGCACACTCCAACCTTCATCTCACACATCCCTGCGGGATGGAAGAAGGCATCACACAGACCCAGGAGGAGTGGGCTCATGGGCTCTCATTCTCCTCTCTCGGATTTTAGTTTGAGTGGAAACAATTTCACCAAGGTGAAAGCTGAGAGGTGCAAAACTGGGAGAGAGAGGAAACAGGACCCCTCCATCTATGTATTTTTCAGGGTTCGAGATGTTCACCTTCAATCAGAGAGATGGTGAGCTAGAGGAGAAGGTGGAAAGTGTCAGTGAAGAGACAAGAAACATGCTTGGGAGAAAAGAAAGAGTAATGAAACAAGGGCTGAAAGTAGGCATTTATTGTACTTCTGGAAATGCTTCTGAGCTTGAAAGCATCTAAAGTACGGGATGAACTGAGTGTTGCTGTCATGGCCCCAGGAGAGAGGGGCACAGTTCTTAAAATCTGTGAACTTCAGAGAAATGCAAGCATCTGTTGTGGCTAAGAAGCCTATATTTTATTTTATTTTTAATTGGAAGGATGTTTTGAATGTTTCTCACTAGCTGTTTCATTTATTCTCCAATCTAGTTAGAAATCAGCTTCTACTAAGGAGCAGATCTGCAGAATAACTCAATGGGAAAACACTAATGAACCTCTGAAATTAAGTTCTCCATTGGAAACATGAGACGCAGTACAGCACACTGGGACTTCCGTGCAGGGGAGATGCACCCGGTGGGGCACAAGGCATCTCTGCCATGGGCATGTTGCTCCCCACTCTCTACCTAGGTACTTGGAAGATACCCTGAGTTTGTCTTCCAGGAGGGAAAAGCCTGGCATTTTTTTTCTGCATGAAGTGCTGCCTGGCCCATGGGGCCCTCTGGGAGCAGTGTGCCTGTGCTGAGACGTCAGTAACTTTCCACGTCAGCTCCATGAGCACAATCCCTGTGCATAACTGTCTGAGCATCTTTAGTCTCTGAAGATCTCTGTGATTTCAGCCGCTTCCTTTGACGATATAAATAATATGGTCTATTCTTAGCTCCACAGCAGTATATTCAAATCTTTATCTAAATTCTGCAGAATTTTCCATTTCAGATGTTTGGGCTTCCAGAGGCAGACTGCTACTTATCCCATGCATGCCATTATTCCTTTGACACATGATCTGAAAATTCAATTATCAGACCAATTACTGATTTTTTTCTGAAATTTACAAGGAAAACATTAAAGTTTGATTAAGTGAGAATTCCCACTGGACTGATCAGCAGAGAGACCAAAATTAAATTGTGTTTTTAATAGCTTCATCCTGTTGCAATGCATGAGGAGTATCTGACTGTGAAAGGCCATTGCCAGAAAACAAAATTCTGAACTCTGAGCAGCTCAGAGACTCTCAGCAGAACTCTGAAAGACATCTTTCACTCATCATAAAAATGAGTACATACTGTTCAAGTGCCAGAGGGGGGCCAGCCCAGTGGTGTCAGAGGTGCCTTTCCAGCAGCAGCACTGGGAGTGAGCACTTCATATGAATTATACATGCAGCTGAACCTAAGTAGGAACAAGATGGGGTCCTAACCTTTGGTATTAGAATGTGCTGAACAGCATCACGTGGAGGAGCAAAGCAACAGGAAAATAACCACTTTTATGTGGAGCTGGATCAACAGCAAAATGACAGGGTATTGTCATCCCATGGTAACTGAAGAGACCTGCGCTGCTCCAGCCATCAGTCTGAGATGCCTTGCGCTAGAACCAGGAGAATGATGGCCGTGATGGATGTCTCCAAAATGGTGGTGGGGGTTCCTGTTTGTGAGGCACATGCTCCTAAAGGACACTTTTGCAGGATATAAAGGCTTATCCCTTACAGCTACCTGTGATATACACCAAGCTCATTATGGGCAGGCAAACATCTGCCTAATTGTGCCCTCCGAAAGATTGGACTGACATCTTAAAATACAACACTTGCAACTCGCAGGTGTGAAAAAAACAAATTCATTTTAAACATTTGCTTGAGGAACAGATGAATCAGTAAAGAGTAAAGGACAGAGATGCAGATATCTACAGTTGCATCATCAACTACATGACTGAAATCAGCTCAGAAACTCTGAGCTCCGCCAGCTGCTGGTTTACAAGCTTAGGAAGGTGCAGTGCCTGAACAAGATCTCTCTTTGGACCTTGTGCCTTCTCTGAGTCCTTGCAGTACCCAGAACTATGCTTCTTAACATGGCTGAAGGTGAGGATTTGGGTGGTTTTGTGTGCTGATGACACAAAACTGCTTAGAAAAAGTAGGCAATTTACTAAAGGGAGTGGAAATGGTTGAATTTGGTAAGAGACATTAACGTCAGGGGAACACATGTCCTTCAGCAACTGTGAAGCTCTTTCCACCTGCACTGTGGCATTCAGTGTCAGGGTACAGGAGCTCTCACTCCCCCAGTTTTCTCCACCTCCACAATATCGCTCCATCTTCCAGCATGAAAATGAGGAGCAAGGAAAAGCACAGAAATGCCTTTTAACCTTCAGTATCCATCAAATCAGAATTTCCTGATGATGCATAATGCATAACCACTTAGTGTATTCCTTGTGAGGAGGGGTTAATGAGTGAAATGAATTGTGTCGTACCAGGGCCTGATTCCTTTGGAAAGCTCCTCTCCCCTTCCAGAGCCTCTGGATTTATCTTTCTTAAATAAACATACTTCAGAAATCTTCTGGAGTGTAAATAAGTCAGGGCAGCAGCAAGAAAGCAATTGCCAGTGAATAATTTGTAGAGCTGCTTGCAGCTGGCCCATCCTCCTGGGGCCAGACCTGCTGGTTGGCAATGCCCTGCTTATACCTTGATGATCTCGGTACATAAGCTCCCTCATTTAAAGAGGTTTCCATGATCCCCACTCATTTTTTCCCTCCACTCTCCCTCCCTTTTTGAGCTGTAATCGCCAAGACATCGTTGACTGCAAGTACTTCAAACAATAACCTTCTGAATGATTTAGCAATGCAGCTCCTTCAATAACAGGTTCCTCTTGGATGAAATACATTCATATTTATGTAGGACAGAGGTTTTGGAATGCTATTAAATTTACATGGTGAGCTGGCAGAGCAGCCATCTTCATCTGATACGAAGAATGGGAAAAACAGCCTCTTCACAGTAGCAGGGAAATATTTACGAACACAGAAAATTCCTGCCAGTGTTCATTACCCCAGCTGGGGGATGAGAACCATCCACATGAAAATGGAAAAGCTTGTGAAGTTATAGGTCCATCAGGCTGGCCTGGAACAGTGGGATGGGAAGTTCAGTGGGGTAGGTCATGCTTGGGTGTATTTCACTTGTTTGACAAGGCCCTAATGTTGGGGCAAGCTTTGTTCAGCTTCTCATAGAAATGAAGAAGAGAAAGAAAACTTGCTGGGGTACAGTGAGAGTGGGTAAGATACCACATCACACAGACTCTGGTTTGGTAATGGATGGGCAGGTGAAGCAAGCAAAGTTTGGTCCAGAGTACAGATGTCAGACAGAGAAGGGCACCAGCACCTGACCCTGGGCCCAGAAGGATGCTCTCTGTAAAACACTATTCATTAGGAGTTTGTTATCCCTAATCTAGCAACATGCAGAGCTCACAGGTGAATTTTGAAGGCAAGACTCACCAGACTCATGACAATAAACAAACTGGGTTGACAAAATATTGCCTGCTGTAGACTATGATCCTTTCAGCTAAGACTCTAGAGGCCACAGGCTCGTCTCTCTGGCCTTCAGCAGGCATTAGCTACCGATGCAGTCAGACCAGGCCAAACGCAGCCAAAGAGCAGAAGACGTTTGTATGGAGCTAAAGAACGAGCCCATTCACAGGCAGCAGGGGCCCAGCTGCAGTGTGGAGATGATGGGCTATGATGGAGGGGAGCATGGGCCCACAAGTGCCATGTCCCCATCTCACCTCCCACGTTGGGGCTGGGAGCAGAGCTGCTGGAAAGCTCCTGTGCCACCTTCACATCATGGTACGGCATGGTCACCAAAGACCCAGCACTGCAGTGCTGCACAGGTGTGACTTACGGCATAAGCAGGAGACTGGGTTCAGCACGAGCAGTCAAAGGTCCATCAGGAGTGGCTTTGCTGACCCGTCTGTGGTCAGCACCATTGCTGACACTGACCTGCCCCAAGTCTATTTGCCATGTCTGGGTTTGGGGAGCACTGTGCTGCTCATCAGCTCAGCCCCATGGCACCGTTCCCTGTCTGACGAGCGCTGCACCAGTCACAGCACCAGCCTGGGGTTGTTTGGAATGGCAGTGCTAAGCCTGCCCCCTCCTCCAGATACTCTGGCCAAGCTAGGATCAGTGCATACAAGGATAGATTGCTCAGCCAGGCTTTTCAGGGAGGGAGGAGAGCGTCAGAGGAGGGATGCAGGGCTGTTGAGCATACTGCATCCTTCTCCACCTCAGAGCTGGCCTGCTTCTCCCTTCAGTGTGAGGGGCCCCATGTTGGCAGGAGAGATGTGACCTCGAGCAGCTGAGTGCCTGTGACCTTTGAAGGGCCTGTGGCACTTTTTTACAAGAGCAGAGAGGCATTTACAGCGACACCGTGGCCAACCTCCAAAGTGTGCAGATTACTTTTTGTCTCCTTAAATATGCTTTGCAGTGTCCATCAGCTCTAGAAATGCCAAAAGCGCTGGAGCAGGTCCAGCTGAAACAGATAACTTGGTGTTATTCATTTGGCAAAGCAGCATTTTCAGCTCCCATCCTAAACTGTTGTGCGTGGTAACCAGGCTGTTCAATAACCTCTACGTTTAACCCCAGCAGTGGCTGCCCCCCAGTCATCATCACAGTGGTGGCTCCGTGGTAAATAAGCAGTTGGAAGTAAGAAGTAGTATGGAAATGTATGATCCCTTTATAAAACTCACTGGGCTGTAGGTGGCAAATAACTTCAGCGATTCCCAAATGGCCTCAAAACGTAGCGGCTGCAGAGGCAAATTAGTCATTTTATGCTCTAAATACTTAATGCCAGTGCTAAAAATGAAGAGATGGAAGAATGTTGTGGAGAAGCGGATCAGGATGTGGCAAAAAACAAAGCCCATCCTCCTCTGGTGTAACTCGATGTGGAGCAGCAGCAGAACCAAGGCAGCAGTGCCAGTGGACGGCCACTGCCCAGCCAGTTACGTGAGCACCACTGACCGAGCAGCGCTACGGGAGAACGACCTGCACAATGCTTCAAATGTTGGTACTGAAAACCAACAGCCTCCTCATTTCTGACCAAGCAGAGTTTGAAACAGAGGCCAAAAAGGTTACTTCAAAGGTGCTGTCCACTGACAGGCCAAGGGACATGAAAGGCACAGCATGAGGCTTTTCTCCTTGTGTGGGAAATAAGGAGGGGAGAGATAGGAAGCTGGCATTGCAGAACGGAATTTAAAAAAAATAAAGGACTAACAAGTACAGGCTGTGGTGTGCCTTGAGAGGGATCAATGCAGCGGCTTTCTGACACGGGCTAACTGAGGCAGCAGTAATGCAGACCCCAGGAGTGGCAAAGCCCACGGCCTTCACCCCAGGACAGGCAGAACAGGAGCTACTCGGAGCCGACCGGTCCAGCCAGCGGGTATTGTATCCACAGGCTTTGAGCTGGGAACGGAGCCTGGTACTTGGGCTCTTTTCCTCATTTGATTAGCTCCTTTTCCTTTGGCAGCTGAAAGGACACTTGGCAGCACCAGGGCTTCACATCTTGTTGAGTTGAATAGGAGGGTTTTGGCAGGGACAAAAGAACATACCACTGCTCCATCAATGGCCTCATTACTGAGTGCTGTGGCTCACAAGGAGCGGCAAGGAGCAAAGAAGAGCTTGCTTCTGGTAGGCAGACACGGGCTGGAAATGCATTTCCAGCTTGACCTATTACTCTGAAGATATCAGCTCAAAGGCAAGTTGAAAGCTTGACAGTTTTTATCTGTGGAGGAGGGAGATGTAAGCGTGTATTGTCTACCCCTGGCTGAGGGTCAGAAGCCAGCCTTGGTGTGCGTGTGTCTGTCGAGCCCAAGGCAGTGAGCTAAGCCATCTGAAGCAGAAGGGTGGCACAGAAAATGAAGGGGCAGGCAGTTTTCAGGAGGGGGTTGGAGTGCCCTGACTGCTCAACGGGTGCTCATCACCTGGTCATGTTAGGACCAAGGGTAACAGGTGCATTGTCCCCTGTTCAGACCTCTTGAAAGACTAAAACATGAGACACTTGCCAGCAAATACTCTGAAGAAATATAATACAGCCACTCAGCTGACTGTATTTTAGCTCTACTTTATTCTATAAATTTATTATAGCATAAATCAATACTATTTACTCATTTAGACATAAATACAAGACTGTCCATGCAGATGCCATTAACGACCTCAGCAGATGTATTTTTAAAGACATCTAGGTGAGAATTTTCGACATGCCAATAACAATGAATCCTGCAAAGTCTATTTTCTCTATCATTATGTCCAAACGGTGAGATTTTCAGGAACATTCATTGTTTCCTGTTGCTAACAATTTACAGTCAAGCCCAGTGTGAATCAGGTTAGGTTAATACCGAGTGCTTTGGAAAATCCCAATTCCTATATTAATATTTTGAACTATTTTGAGAGCCAGTTGTACAGAGTGGCACAAACCACACAGTGTATGTCATGGTTAAGTGGGACCAAGCACTTTGAAAGTTGTCCAAGAGTATTTGCAAGTGAAAACTTCATGTGGTCTGTCAGAATCACTTCTGTAGACGTGACGTTCAGCCACGTAGGGATGAAAGTTATGGCAGTGGAAGGTGATTGATCCAGGAACACTGCAAAGGCAGTGGGTACTTGCAAGAAGGACAAAATGGGAACAAGAAGGTAAAATGGCTGTGGTGGTTTTCATACAAACTTCCAAGTCGCATGCTCTTCTGATTCTTAAATCGAGGCTTATCCCTTCTGGTCCATGCTCAAGCCCCAGGAGCTCCCTGTCATCTGGGTTTTCCCCCACAGAGTGCCCCTGGGAAGAGGGGGAGCAGAGTGACCCGTCAGACTGGTCATCCCCCGCTGTCCCAGCAGCCCGTGCCTCCCAGCCCTACGCTGCAGGTACCTGACAGCTGTGCACGAGCCAGGGAGGGTGACACACCAGCACTGCCCATCCAGAGATGTGACAGCTCGCAGGCCAGCTCAGGCAGGCTTTACATGGCAGCTCTCCAGCTCTGGGCAGGGCTATAGGGACCAAATTCCAGCCCTGCTTCTCCAGGGCAATTTCGGAGGAATTCCCTGAACTTAAGCTAAATTTAAAATCGTTTCAAGGAGGAGTAGTGAGAAGCAAACCTCATCTTCTCAAAACTTGCTCAAACAGAGGCTCTGCCTGGCATACCAAGCTGAATAATAAATAGCAGTCATCCATCCCTGTGGATGCATTGGCTCTGCCCACAGCAGAGGGTGTGAAAAAAAAGTGCGAGGTGAGCACTTCCCATCAGCTCTCCCTCTGGAAACCTCTTGCTGACATGGTATTGACTGAGAGAAGGTACAAAGAAAAGACATTAGTTAAATAAAATGTTTTAACATCAGGCAGGACATCAGTGGCTGAGTTGTTCATCATCCCAAAGAGTCTCTGAGGAAAAGGAGAGGGAGAGACTCATCCCAAGGCTGACTCCAGCCCAGGGCAGAGATCAGCACCAACACACCCTGATGTCCTCAATCCCTCCCAGCCAGCCCAGGGAAGTCCTCAGGCTCCTTCCTCTGCCCTTCCTGTGCCAGGAGCCCACTCCTGGCATAGTGGAGCTTCGTGTGGGTTGTGCTGCTGAGGAGCTGGGAGCCAGCTTGGAGGAGCTCCTGACCCAATGCCTGTCATGTTCCCAGGGCATCCATGCCATCTCCTGGGACACAGAGGAAAAGCTCTGGCAGCTCACTTGGCATCATGATGCTCAGCTTTTAGGCATTCCCATGAGACACGAGGGAGAGGAAAGGCTGGAGCAGTGCATCTGCAGGCAAGCGTCTCGGCTGGCACTGGGGAGCCTCTCACCTCCCTGTCTGATATCAATCCCATAAATGATCCCGGGGGCATTTGACTGCAGTAGTCACTTACATAAGGGCAGCTGGCACCACAGTGGAGCCCCAGACCTGCCCGCCTGCCCTCTCTGAGGGAGGGTGCTGTCAGACAGGGGCCGTGGGCGTCACGGGTGGGACGTGGAGGGCAGAGGGGCTGTGCTCTCCCCATGCCTGATGCTGCAAGTCCTCTATTCGGGCAGCTGGCTCCAAAGGCCGTAAGGGCAAAGCCGTCCTTGCAGCCACAGTGAAAGAACTGACTGCAGCTTGGATTGCACACAGATATTAACACACTGCGCAGCTCTGAAAACCTTGGAAAATGGGTGAAAACACGTTTCTTTCTTGGAAGAGCTGGAGGGATGCTCTGGCACCTCCCACATGACTGCCCTGGGCTGTGGTGGGAGGAGGCAGCTCTGGCAGTGGGAAACTGGGGTGGCCAAAATCAATAGTGAGCTGCAGCCCTGGCTGGGGAGCTCCTGGGACCGGGGAAGTCTCTGCCTTGGACAATGGATTATTTTTAACTAGCTCCAATCTTCAAACACTGTAGCTTAAAAAAGGGGGAAAAGAAAAGAATAGCTGATTTGTGCAAGCTCCCCTGCTCCCATTAAGTCTGTGGAAGTGGTGCTCTGCATTTCAATGGGGGTAGGACTGAGCTTCTCATGAGATAAATTGCACCCTGTCCCTTTGCATGCTCTGTGCAGCTACTCCTGGCTTGCTCAGCTTCGCTCTTTCCTGGGCCCCCTCCGAACACCCCTCCCTCCCTGAAACGCTTCCCAGCAGATTTTTTTGTTGTTGTTGTCATTTAGCTATTCATTTTCCATAGGCTGCCTTCATTCCCGTGGCCTTTTGCAGCTAGGAGACAAGATGTTGCCTTGGAAACAAAGCCCCTTAGATGTTTGGAGTCTCTGGGATTGCTCTGTCTGCTCCCGAGTACTTTTAGGTTATTTTTATTAACCACACAAAGATGCAGCAGGCTCGCAGCCAAGGCAGAAAGTAGCCCTGGGAGGTGAAGGGAAGGCAAGCATCTTACTGGCATTGCTCACTCCGCTGGGGATGTTTTTTTGCGATGCACCACGGGCTGAACGCCTGCGAGAGAAATGGCATCTCCGGAGAGTGCTGCGCAGGCAGGGCTGTTCCCGGGGCTGGGATGGCTGCAGGCAGGCAGAGCTGCAGGAGAACCAGGGAGAGAGGCTTGCCAGGAGAGAAAAAGCCGAAGTAACCGAGAAGGGAAGATAAAGAGGAGCTAGGGATGGCAGACATTTAGGTTTCTTGGGGTTTCTCACTTGCCAACTAACTGACCGTGCCACAGGGGCACCCATTGTACACTCTGCTGCCAAGATGTATGTGGTGACTATAGGTCTGGTCTGCTTATTTTAGTAAATATCAGATTTCTAGACCCATTAGGCATCTGTGAAAGTCTCCACTCCAAGGTTTTATTGGCAATTCTGCTCTGTGCTGCTGATTGAGTCAAGGGCAGCACAAACAGACTCCAATCCTGAGCTTTGCTCCCAGCTGGATGGCTGGGGAATGCTGGTTACTTCTGCCCCAAATATGGGGCAGAAGAGGTCTGACCTAAATATGCCCTGCAGGAGAGGTCTGACCCCTTCTGTAAGGGGGCTCTGGAAGGCAGTCAGAGGCTGTACTGTTCTCAGATCCCTTTATCCACTGGTATCACTGCATGACACTGCCAAATCCCAATCCCTCCATGGAGGACATTTTGGAGCAGGCTTTTACTCCTTTTTCTGCAAAGATGTAAAAAAGGAAACAAAACAAAAGCAGGTTAAAAGGAGTTCCCTAATCCCCGGATGGTACTTGAAATATTTCCAATCCAGCCAAAGTATTCCAGAAAAAAGTCAATAAATATTATTTTCCAAAAAATAATCAGTACAGTATTAAGCTTGTGCCTTGCCACTCATGTCAGCATGGTCCTGTGCTCTGTACAGCCACGAGGGAGGGCTTCCCCCTGCAGCAGCTGCAGGACTTGCAGACCCAGGGAGGGTGACACAAAGAGTGGGGGAGCACAGAGGGAAAGGAAGGAAAGCACTGGAATAGGATGAGCCTGAGAGACGGAGGGTGAGGACTGGCAGTGCCACATCCCCAGAGATGATCACCAGCAGGTCACAGTCACGAAGAGCCTTGACCGTGGTGCTTGAGATGGTGCAGCCATCTCCGTTCTTGGCTCTGGGCAGGCACTGTTGCCCTCTCCACTGTTTTGTGGTGCTTGAGGTGACCTGTCATGGCAGTGAAGTGTTTTATGGGGGAATCCACCCACGTGCCCCATATGTATCACATAGATTTCCACACAGGCAAGCAGTTCCCCTGTTTTGTGGCATTTTCCACCATAGCTGAGCCTCACAGGTGCCCAGCTAGCAAGATGCTCACAGATTTTCTTATCACTTCTGGTGCATCCTCACCAGAGTGACGAAGTCTGCCTCACACTCACAAGTGTCATAAATACTGGGTGCTTTTTTCCCAATGTTGCTGATTTTCCTTGTCATTACTACATAATGCCATGGTTACAGAGATATAGGACTAATCCAGTGACAGCAGGTTATCGGCTTTTTTGCTTTTGACATTCTTTGATGCTATATTTGTACCAGAAGAATAAATAATAAATACACACAACATCATCAAAGATTTCTTCTGGACCCCCAGCCTATTTCTGCCTATCCTTGTTAAGCTGTTAGAAATAAGAGTTCTCTGCCAGCCACTTATTTTATGAACTATTCTGTCATCTAATGCTGCACCTGAGGTCCCATTTATCCATTTCGTTTGAAAAGAGCAGTTAATAAAAATAAAGTTCCTGTTAATATCCCTGAGAACAGCTTCCCCTGGAACGGCAATGCTCACACTTAACCCAACATGTTCCTTCCCCTCCCTCTTCTCTCCCTTTCCCTTTTCTTCCTCCTCCCACTCTCCCCATACCAAAGGGTTGGGGAACTTTCCTGATGCTCTTGTAAGGAAAATATAGGACATTTTTTCTCTGCAGCAACCTGAAACAATACATAAGCAAATCGGTTAGTGTGTGACGTGTCTCGGCTCTGGTAAGGAGGAACTTGCTGGGGGTTAGCCTCTGTAATCCCCGCTGATCAAAGGAAGAGCTCCTCCAAGCCTGTTACAAGCACCCAAGCCTAGATTTTGCTGGAAATTCAGCAGCACAGGGGAGATTTAACTAAAAATTTGTCTTTCATCTGCTCTGAACTCTGGGGCTCCCTTTACACAGCCACAGACTCCTCGACCAGTCACTGCTCAACCTCAGCTCCATCAGATACAGCTTCCACTCATAGCAGAATCTCAGCCAAACACTCCTCCACCCCCTTCTGTTGGAAATCCTGGTCCTCCCTGCAGAGAATGGTTTACAGTCACCTGGAAATTAAGAGGGAGAGAAGCTAAAAATTGTAGTAGTAAGAAGTCATGGGCAAAATTTTGCTAACTAGTCACTCGGTGAATTACACCTTGTTTCGGTCAATCCTCTTCACAATATTAATATCATAGAATCCAAGAATGGTTTCGATTGGAAGGGACGTTGAAGATCACCTTATTCCAACCTTCCTGCCATGGGCAGGGACACCTCCCACTAGATCAGGTTGCCCAAAGCCCCACCCAACCTGCTTTGAACACTTTCAGGGCATCCACAGCATCTCTGGGCAATCTGTGCCAGTGCCTCACCACCCTGAAAGGGAAGAATTTCTTCCTCATATCTAATCTAAACCTGCCATGTGTCAGTGTGAAGTCATTCCGCCTTGTCTGGCACCTCCATCACTGGTTGTGTTGCAGCCAGAGACCAAAAACCAGGAAGTTACAATACCAGCACAGGCCAAGGCAGGAAGCACATGCATTGCTCACCTCTCTTGGGCATTTGCATTGGGAACTGCTGCCAGTGACAACCCTAAAATGACTGCAGGTTTGCACACTTCTGTGTGCACACTTCCACTGTCTCTTTTTGTAGAGGTTCCCCAGAAAATACCAGTGTGCATTAGGGCAAGCTGGGCAAAGCAAAGCACTCCTATCTTTTCTGAGATCCCTCTTCCCCAAGTACTTCTGCTTTAAATAAATAAGGAAAAGTTGCTTAAGTTTGCAGAATAAACTCCATTCCTGCCCAGTGCAATGCCTCATTAGTTAATTATTTAGCCAGATGCTGGGACAGCTCTTAAACCACAGTGCCAGCATAGCCCCAAGTGTCCACGTTCTGGCGGGCAGGTGTCGGACTTTACACACCTCATTTTGTTCCTGTAAAGTGCAGGTCAAACCTAAGGAAAACCCCTTCATCTCTAGGAAAACTCAGCAGTCATCATCTTGTAGGACATTTGGTGAAAGAGTACAGAACCAAGAACCAGAAAATTTGAGGTGATGAGAATCCAAATTAAAACAGCAAATAAGCTGTGGGTGAAGGACTCCTGATGAGAAAGTTCTTGTACTTATTAATAGACCCAGACAGAAATGTTTGATGGAATTGCTAAAAAATAGTCTGAAAGAAGCCAAAAACATTTGTAAAGTCTGGTCCAAATCTACAAATTCAGTCAAAATCTACAGGTAGTCATGGACAAGAGGGAATTATGTGAGAATTTTTCAAGAGGACTTTGCATTCCTAAAAGGGCAAAGTAATTTGTTTTCATTTTTCCAACTTTTCATTCAAAACCAAAATTTTTGTTTGGAAATTGACATCCTTCTAAAATAATAATACTAGGCACCTAAATAACTCATAATATTTTTATAGGACTTAAGGCAAGTGCTTTGGCTGGATGTAAAAGTAAATTTTTCAGAGGATTTTTGGTTCACAGGAGAACGCGTTTCATCCAAGCTGATTTTTTATACCACCTAATTTTTCGGTTCTGCTGCCAAGTTAAAGAATCAGTATTCTTTGGCTGCTGTGATGCCTGATGTCACACCAGCAACGCAAGAAATAGTTTTGAGACCCGCCACGTCAGGCACAAGGCTTGAGTATGCACAGCAAACCCCACCAACTGCTGGAGCTGTTTCAGTGAAGAGCAGTAAGAAATCCCTACCCAGATATCCCAATTATGGGTTACAGAGAAGAGAAGAGGCAACAGGGAGGTGAAATGTAACAGGGCTGGGGCTAAGGGAGGGATTTTTCCTCTCCCTGCTGTCCTTTAAGTATGTATCTTCAGTACAGATCACCAAGTAGAATAGGACCATAAAATGAAACAGGGCTCTTTCTGGTTGAAACACCATCTCTTCCTTCAGGAACAGATAAATGTAACCCACAGACTTAGTCCTTCATCATAGAGGCACTGATAAATCTGTGAGATTAATTGTAGAGTGGAGATTAGCACCCACCATTCAGCATCAAGCTCTGAGCATTAAACTAATTACTAGGTTCCAGCACTGCACGACTTCCCAGCAGGAAGGCGCTGCCCTATAAATCATCATACACAAGTGGCATTTAGCCAGAGATGTTAAAAAAATCTATCTGTCTCCTGGGAATGGACCCATCATAGGGGCTGGTTTCCCTTTCTGTTCCAAAGACAAAGCCTGTTTTCCCCCTTTGTGGTGGGAAAGCTTGGAACGAAACTGTGTCCCCTCTGCTCTGCCACCCTTAACACAGTCGCCCGGAGGGATGTTGGTGTGGAAAATCTTAAAGACATTTCGAGAGTGGAAGATGTGCAGGCTAAAGTCGTCAGGAATTCCCAAACCCAGAGCGGGTTCCCAGAGAATCACCACCACTCCCACTCAGTTTGTCCTCAGCCGTTGCCATGAATGTAAAATAGCCATTTATTTTTACAAATGCCAGGAGCCAATGCAGCTTCCCCACCTGCTCTCCCACTGTGGCATCTCAGGCATTTCCCTGCTGTTTACTGCACCACAAACACTCCAGTGCTGTTGCATTTTATGGACTTTTACCCAGCAGAGGATATTATGGAGAGGAGAAGAGCAGTAAGCTGCAAGGATTTTTCTCTCTCATCTTTACATGTTTCCAGCCTGCTCCTCAGCACTGCGGCAGAGCACTTCCCTGCGGAGCATGAAGCCATGCGGCTAATGTCCCCCATCTGTGACTCTCTCTCTCATCCCCTCCCCAGTGGGCAGTGCTGTCTGTGCCTGCATGGCCTGAAAGTCCTGGGTGAGAGATGACATTTGGGCTCTCAGATCCCATACCCAGCCCCTTTGCTCAGTGCTTGTAGGACAGAAGACTCACCAAAGCATCCTGCCCTCGGAGGGATGCTGGTGGAGTGTGCAGTGGCTCTTGGTCTCTCAGGGATGCCCTCTTCTTGAAATAGAAGGGACTGGGATGGACAGAGCGCTGTTTTCTCGCCTTCCTTTGCAGCTAGTGGGTCAGGACCTATTTTGAGACCATTTAACACATGCTTTCTGACTTTCCCATCCTTGCTTGGAAAAATCAGGTCAGCTACCCACCGCATTTGTCTCGCTCAGCTCTGGAGCTTCCCTGAGCTTCTCAAGAATAGGGAGGACCCTGTAATTTCCTAGAACAAAGCAAATTTAGGAAATGACTTATCCTTCTTGCAGGTTGACTTCTGTGTTGTTGGGTAGGGGGTTTTTCCCCCAGTAGTGAGTGAAGCACTACTTTCTACAAGAGCTAAAGCTATAGGAATTCTTACTGTGATGGTGGCCAGCTGGCAGCCCAAGAGCTTAGTCTAGTCTGTGCATTATCCAGTCCCTGGACTGTCAGATAGTAATCAGTCCAAGCAAACCAGGAATATTATTTTACATGTATTGCAGGAGGGGAAAAGAGGGTTATACCCACATAAGGGCTAGAAGATTTTATTTTATGAACTGCAGTATCATACCAAATGGGAATAAAGGTAGTACTGAACAAAGAGCAGTTGGCCTGCTGTAAGAGCCATAATAATCTATAATATCAGTCCTGCTCAATGTCTCCCCATAGGAAGCAGCAGACAGAAAAAAACAGCTGTAACAAGCACAACCTTGGGAGAAGATCTGGACGTCACTGTGGCTCTTGGGTTGTTTCCCGTACAGAAGAATCTGTCTGCCCCCAGACAGATGGCAGCCCTTCAGCATTGCATCCAAGTCAGACAACCTCTTTGTGAGCCGTTTTACACCAGGGTAGAAGATGGCTAGTGTGACTGGAAAGCCAGCCATCTCTAACTTAACTTTTTTAGCTTAGCTTTGCTGTGTGATGCAAACTGCTAGAGAGCATTATGCTGAGCTTTGCATCAGTGTAAATCCATTTCCCAGACCACGGGGATCTGTGTCCAGAGCTTTGCATTTCTGCCTCCAACTAATGAAAGTGAAGAAGGGACATCATTTGGGTGCCCACCTCAAGGTAATCTGCAAAGGGATAGGTATTAATAAGCCACTGGATAGATTTTTACCTGCTCAGTGCCTTGCAGTATCTCTCAGCAAGCCAAATGCCAAGCAGAGGTGGGAGGCCTCGATTAAATGTTCTGCAGGCGGATGGAAGGGTGCAGGAGGAAGGGAGAAGGTTGTCTCTCCCACGATTCACAGCAGCTGCTTCATGCCAGACAGATTTCCACATATTGAGAGGTCAGCTCTGAAACACAGATGTGTGAGAAAGAGAGGGAGAGTGAGGGGGAGAGTCATACATGTAGCGATTTATTCAGTGTCTACAAAAACTTCTATGTACTTGGAGCTGGGCCCTGGATGTCTCTGGAAGAGGCATATTCACCAGCCTTGCTTTGTTTCCAGGATTTATTCAGGCTGAATTGCTGTGAACATCACTGGCTTCTGCTGCAATGCAACCACACTTTGGCTGGGAAGCAGGGTCTGTATTTCTGAGACACTCTGTAAGGAGAAAGAAGAGGTTTTCAGTTTATGAGACACGTCCTGCCCCGAAGTTATGGGACATCATTTCTCACTGCAGTAGCAGAGGCACATACCGCTGTGCCCTGAGGTCAGGATCAGGGTCCCCCACAAAGGTTCCTTTCCAGAGACATCCTTTTTGGGTGCTGGATGCTCTCAAGCCATCGGTTTGATTACCCCCAGGTTCATGACTCGTGATGGCCACTACTATTTCCACGAGATTGCCTGCTGATGGGTAGTATGGTGCTGATTTGCCTTGTACCACCAGTCAAATTGCAGTGCTTATCTTTTCCCTCACTCTTTGGATTTTCTGAAATGTTCTGAGAAGCAGCTCTGAGTACAACCAGCCACCAGAGGAAATTGCCCCAGGGTTAACCTTTGAGATAGGCTAAGTGACAAGTATCATTAATCAGAGTAAATAACAGCAAAAAAAATGATATTTACTGGGATTTATTTCACCAAAAGGAAAAGACAGTACAGTGTGGCACACTGGCTCATCTCTCTGGTGGCTGTAACACAGCACAGCTCTGTAGGATTTAGCCGATCTGTACCATGCAGCTTCCCACAAGGTTTTGCCTCTCCCTTAAATTAGTCCAGAAAACTATTCCTTCTGGAAGAAAAAAAAAAAAGTCTCCTAATTAGTGTCCAGACAACTTTAAAGGATTAGAGCCAGGATTTACCCTGAGATGGTCAGAGATGGGGACCTGGGTCCTACTCCAGTGGACTCTACAGCAGCCAGGGGAGCGGCAGCTCTGCTGGTACCGTCCTGGGCTGGTCATGGCTGATGGTGAGGAACAAGTAATTAGCAGTGGTCTGTACCAGAAATGATGGAAAATAACTTGCTTGCAGAGACAAACTACCGAGTGCCAGTAGTGTCAGACTGCTGGGAGGGGCCCTCTCCCTTCCAGCCAGGTAACACATTAATTGGGCTATGTGGCTGTTGCAAGTGAAGTCACACGTTTGCATGCTGAGCACAGGCTGTGAGCTCGGTGACAGTGACATATGGGAGACAATTAAATAACTGCAGTTATGTCCAGGTTAGGGAGAGAACAGATCCCCTTATGAACTGGATTTTTACTGAGTCTGGTGCACAGGTAGGAACAACCTGAGGTTAGGAATTGACACACTGACTTCCTGCTGTGTTTACAAGCTTCTTGTTCACATCTGCCTGTGGTTTTCAGACCCTGCCCTGGCCCTACAGAGCCCTCTCCATTCCCCGACCACTGGAGGTTTGTTCTTTAGCAAAGGGTTATTTGGTCTTTTGGCTTGATGTCTACAGCCTGAATGTGAAATTTCACCTTACTGGGGTCTCCGAGCTCAGCTTTCTCCCCAGGCCATGCCCAGCCAGCTTTAATTCTCTCCGTGTAGGTGGATGGAATCAGCATTCAGGAATGACACAAAGTGACAAATCCCACTCTCCATAATGAACAGCCTGAAGGCAATCAACCCTGGTTTAGGGTTTCACCTGCTATGGAAAATGCAAGCCACTGGGAAGTGACAGCAGGACATGTGGGAATGCTGCAGTGATAGAATAGGATGCTCCTGCCAGATAAGAACCAGCATGAAGGAGACCAGCCTGACCTCTTACCCTCCTCCCAGACATCTTGTTCCGAGGAGACAGGAGACAGAGCAGCTGGGAAAGGCAGAGGCAGCAGTGGTGGAAGGAGACCTGCACCATTTTGTAGCTCCTTCCAGCAATCCCAGGGGCCAAGCACTGCCTATTTTTAGCTCCCAAGGTAGCTGAATTACCACGCTGATGTTGATTAACGACAACCCTGTGGGATGGGAACTGCAAGGCAGGGGTGTGGGGGGACTGCTTGGCCTGTTTTGTTGTGCTTTATTTAATTGCTGGCTGCAGCACAGAGGCAGAGCGTGGCGGGAGGCTCGGCTCCTCTCACCTCGGGAAAAGCAGGAGCGCCAGACCCGGGGGAGGCGGGCAGGGAAAAGTCAATCAGGCAGTATTTAAAAATCTACCTGCTGGGCCCAGGGGGAGTTGGAGATTTTAATGTCATTCCCAGCTTGAGATGCAGCCTGGAGAGTGAGAAAAGAAAGGGGTATCTTCTCTTCTTGGATTCTTAATTGCTCGTTAAATCATCTAACAAATGCCTGAACTCCTGGATGGCCCCATGCTCCTTGACAGAGGGACTTCAACCTTGGCAGGGGGGAGGAGTGTTTTTAAAAATACGCATTTCATCCGCTTTTTCTAGGTCTATAAAACCAAGAGTTCAGTGGTTCACTCTGCAAAATAAAACTAAGTCTGGAATATTTTTATTACTGTTCAGCAGCAACAATAAAGTTTCCTTTGAGCTGTTCCCTGCTTCAGCCTTTTGACTCTCAGTCTGCCCTGCAGGCAGGTGTCTATGCTGTGGGAGGGCAGCCTCTCCTGTCCCCAAAAGGGACCTCCAGTGACTGCATAGGAGCATGTACCAAAATAATCCTCTGCCCTACATGCTCAGCCCTGCTTCTGGCCCAAGCAGACTTGATAACCACAGCCAGAGATGTCTGTCCCTGGCCACTTCCATTCTGACCTGTCATCACTGGTCATCTCTGTCTTCTGCTCAAACCCTCCTGGGCTGGGTCTTATGCACAGGGGACTGTCACAAGTCTCAGTAGTTGAAAAGATGAGGCAGCTATTTCCCAGCACAGAAAATATGACAACTGTGCCTTTCCTGTTGCAGAAAGCAGTCTGCAGTTAAATCCACAAAACTCAGAAGAAGCCAAGACCCTGCCCATGAAAGCTGGAGAGCTTCAAATGTGCTTTGCTATCAGACAGATGGACAGATCTGTGACTTACACCTATAACCCCCTCAGTAGTCAACATAACATTAAAAGACCTCCTTCTACCTGATTGGAAGCATGGATGCTTTTCCTGCATCACCCATGCACAAATAACAGGGCCATGCCAGAAGGCAGCCATTAGCAGGTTTTATGTCATTTAGAGTCTGCAAAAAGAGCAGAATTGCAGCTCCAACAGAGCAGGCAAACCATACAGATGATTTATGAATATTCACTCAGCTCACAAAGCACTCCAGGGCAGAAAACAAGCTTTTGAAATTAACTGAACTCTTCAAGGTTCTTCGTTTTTCTTGGCTTTGAGGTGTGAGTCACCAATACTGTTTCTCGAAAATGAGCAGAGTCTGTACAGAGGGCTGGGAGGATTCCTGGGCACTAAAATATGAAGTTAAGTGCTCTGCAAGAAAGATTTTATGTTCTTAAAGCCTTCAAAGCATAGAGTCCACCCCATTAAGTTTTATGGGATACAGTACTGATACATACAGTACTGAGACTTCTTCAGCCCATAAAGGCTGGATGTTCAGGGGACTTGAGGCTTCACCAGCTTCAATCTCCAGTGCTTTCAGTTTGGTGCCCTGCAGTTTTTCCACAATTTCAGTGTTCAATAAAGAGGCTACAGAGAGGTTTTGATCCTGGCAATGCACACCCCATCATACACCTGTCGTTCCTACCCATACAATTAAGTTATTGTGGTGCTCCTCAATGCTGGCACTTCTAATTGTACCCAGCAAAGCATGGGCACAGCCTGCACTGCCCTCTCAAGATTTGTGTTTCTGGTCTGCATTTGCTGGTTTAGATCAAACACCCTGGAAAGCAAAGATTTCCACCTGTGTTTGGCCAAGAATGGGTTCAATCTAGCAGACAAGAGATGAGGTAATAAAACAAGGAGGTTGTCTTCCCAAGTTTGCTGCACACACACAAGGAACAAGAGCTTCTCTTTTCAAATTAATTATGGCAATAATAATGTGGTTTGTTTCAGCTCATAGAAATATGAGATGTTTTCAAAGCAATGAAAGAAAAACTCTGCAGATTAGCCAATATCCCAAGGGTTTCAAGAGTCTGTGGATGGCATGGGACATCCACTTCTTGCAAAGGAAGCAGAGGGAGTCATGAATTTGTGTGTCCTGCTTTGCAAACGAGTGAAGCATCGGCTACTGTGGTCTATTGTAGTAGGGCTGAACTCAGCTATTCCAAGGCTGTCTAGACATTCCCATCCTAAATC
Source organism: Atrichornis clamosus (assembly GCA_013400975.1). Taxonomy (NCBI): domain Eukaryota; kingdom Metazoa; phylum Chordata; class Aves; order Passeriformes; family Menuridae; genus Atrichornis; species Atrichornis clamosus. The sequence goes on along the minus strand of WBMZ01007981.1, from coordinate 81,485 downwards.
TGAGACATCTTCCAGTCCCAAGTTGTGTCAGAGCACTGTCATTCAGGAAAAGTTGCTGTTCCAATGAATCTCATTTTTCTCACCAAAAAGATTCCATGTGAAAATGGCCAGCTGGCCCTGCGCTCCCTGCCATGCTCCGTAGCCGTGGGAGACTCCTCTCCCTCTGAGTCACAGCACTGCAGCCAGCCAAGGTGGTCTGCATTAGCAGGAATCAGCCCTTGTAGCAGGGGCTCATAGCAAAGAACAAGAATTCAGGAAAAGCAATAAACCAGCATCTGGAAAAAATTGTTTCTGGAGTCTTTCCGCCGTTCTTTCTCATACAAAGCCCCTACTTCAGCAAGGTTTCACACTCAATTAAAGCAGGTATCATTGCAGGGTAGGTGTCACTTTGCTAACTATTTTAAATATCCTTGTACCTGTATGAAATTCTTTCTGTTGCCAAGAAACTCCACACATGTCCAGTGTAGACTGCTTTGTCTGCTGAAGAGAAATATTTGTTGATGTGAGGTGGATCACACAAACAACTTTTTCCTTGTGATTTCCTTGCTCCATCCTCCTTTTGCCCTTTCAGCTGGATCACGAAGTGTGGATGCTAAAGCCCCATCCCAAGAAACACAGCTTCTTTACTCCTGATGGTTTGGTGAATAGTTTCTGAAATCTCTGGCTCCAAATTCTGCCTTGAGCATCTCTGTGACCTCTCGTTTCTTTCCTCTGCAGGCTGATGCCAAGATGGTCTGCGATGTTGTAAGTCGGATGGAGGACACAGAGCCCTTCTCTCCGGAGCTGCTGTCAGCTATGATGAGGCTCTGGGCAGACTCTGGGATCCAAGAATGCTTCAACCGGTCCCGGGAATATCAACTTAACGACTCAGCCCAATAGTGAGTATCCCTGTCCATAGTCTTTCATTTTAAGAAACTGCATTTGGTTTTGTTGAAGTTTTAACTAAAGTGAATGAGCTCGTAGCAGTGGAACTGAACATGTCTCTGCTTCCAGTCTGGGATAAGTGTGGTGTCACAGGCTGCTGCAAGGCATAAAGGATCAGGCAGGACATTCATGTGCCCTCTGGCCAGTCTGGGGTCAGGTCTGTGATCCCAAAGCCAGTTTCCCAAACTGCTCCCAGATGGCTCAAGGTAGGTTTCTACAAATATGGATCTAGTGCATAGAGGCAGATCAGCCCATGGGCATGGCTGATGGCTTCTTTGTCTATCTGATTGAGAACAGAAGGGTGTGGTCCCCTGCTTTGTACAGCAGTACAGCTGTTGGGTTTGCTTTTCTGGTAGTTGTGCGTGTACTGATAGGTTACAACCAAGGGTAAGGGGCATCTTTACTTTTCCAGTGGCATTGTGTTACTCTGGTAATACAGTCGGTGGCATCTCTACCATTAGGGACCACATCCAGATGTTTGTTCATGGTGTTTGTCTGAATCCATGGCTTTGGTTCATACCGTCATAAGGACAGGACATCTACCCGTAAATGGCTGCTCTGGCTCTGAAGAGACATTGAGTGTCTCCTCAGTTTCAGTTCAGACCCATTTGTAATGATAATTCGTCCAATCTGTTTGCTTCCACCTAGGCCAGAAGGCTAAAGGTTTTCATCCCTTAGTTTCAATCACAGCATCTGTTGCGGTCAGGCAAAATGTACCCTGGCTCTGTACTGTGTCTTGGGCAAGCGTCAGCAAAAGGTGATTAAGTGTAAGCATCAGGAACAGGCAAGCACAGAGCAATCATTCCCCAGTTCTACCCTTGGACCTTTCGGTAGTCAGGGAAATTGAGGCTTCCCAATGGCGTCAGGGCAGTGCTATGTCCATGCTTTTGGCTTTCACAATATCCCATATCAACAAGTTCACCAGCCGTTCCGTGCACTTCCGGAGTTGTTTTTGCGTGTTTGGATTCTCTGGCACCTCTGCTTTGGGTGTTCCTGGGCATCTGTCCAAACACGAACGCGAGTGCTGGCCTGGCTGCTGGTCCTGTTCCGTGTGGTGGGCCTGGTGTTCCCAGCTGCAGCAGCTGCTCCCGTCCGAGCTGGCAGGGCAGCTGGGGAGCGCGGCTCTGGCCGTGCTGCAGCAGAAGGCGAGTGGTGGCACATCTCCTGGCACCGATGGAAAACTGAATGGGAAACCTGCAGATGTGTGGTTGGTGACACAGCATCCTACCCAACCATGATCACACCTCAGAGATGATCCTGGCACTATGCTGCCTTTTAATCAGTACTAGGTGGATGTCCATGTTTAATCTATATTTCATTGCCTGTAATAGCAAAATCAGCTTTCTCTTGCCAGTAGCTGTTTCTTTTTTCTTTTCTTTTCCCACAAAAGAATGGTATGATGGCATAAACATACCTTTAGAGACATAAATTATCTAAAATGCCAGTCCTAATTGCATTACAACCTTGTGAAAAATTCTTCAATTGTTTAATAGCCAATTACCTTGAGGAAAGTATTTTGATTTTCTTTCCATGCAAGATAGCAGTTGAAAATAATAAGCAGAGCCCTCCCAATATGACCAGCTGCTGGGCAATTCATCAGCAAGACCTCTGAAACCACAAGCAATTTCTAGACATCAACTGAAGAGGCTCTGTGCTGTGGTATTCACAGCAATTTTAGTGTGGGGTTGCAGGCCAGCCAAATTAATTCTGGTGTCTTTGACAAAATCTCTTGCATCCAGACGAGGATTCATAACCCTTCTTGCCAGGGCAGTGCTGTGCTGCCTCTCTCCTTAGCTGCACTGTGAGGTGTGCTGTGGCTGGACGTCTTTTTTCTCTGGGCTAGGTCAGATGGTGAAGCTGAAGATAACAAAGTCCGTCTTATTTATGGCCCTGCTGGTGTTTAGGAGCCTCTGGTGGTTCCATCACTGGGAGCAGAGATGCTGTCACAGGGCAGGCCACTGTAACACGTCCTGCTGCACCTCTAGGCCCTGGTGCCATCACAGTAGGTGGTGGTGCAAGTGAGAACTCAGTTGGCACTTACTCATGCTCAGTGGACTCCCAATGAAAAGAGGCATATTTTTCATTTAATCCTTCAATACTTTGGGGTTGTTTTCTTTTGCGCTAGTAAAAGATTTGAGACAGTTTTTTTTCCCACCCTGGGAAAAGGCTTATCTTTATTGACACTGATATTCAATTTAAAAGACTAACAACTACAAAATATGTTTTCATTAGGGCTGAGAAAAATAAATTCCAGACGAGAACTGAATCCTAAGTTCCCCAAAGTTTGAAAACAGTGACAGGCAGTGAGCTGGACTAGCATCACTTTAATTTCAGGCTTCTCTTGGTGTTAAGCCATAGGGACTGGTGTTTTGCTGGCAGGAGGGAGGTTTGCTGCAGGAGCTGGAGGTTGTGCTCCATGGCTGCTCAGCACGTCACAAAACCTGAAGGCACCAAGTGACCAGGTCGTGTTGTGGCCAGCACAGGTGAGACCTTCAGAAGTGCTCCTGGCACTTCCCTTCTCCCCAGAAACCACACGCCAAATGCCCTGACTGGTTTCCAGAACCTCCCCCCACTGCTTGGCTATTTCTAAGGAACCACCACCTGGGCTTCTCTGAGTCAGTGCTGCTGTTGTCCTTACTTGCTCTTCCAGTGCTTTACCTTGAGCTTTCCTTAATGGCTGGAACAACAGACCTTCTGTTGCAGCCCCTGGGAGACTAAGTCACAGGCTAATCAACAGCCTACAAGAGTCAGCAGCATGGCTCTTACTAGTGTGTCATCAATTTCGCTGAAAATAAATTTAATCATTTGTATTAGACTAAACAAGGAATAGTAGCTCTTCCCTCTTATCCAAGATGGGCCAGAGCACATTGCTGTCGAGTCTCTGACACGTGCAAACAGTATGGACTTCCTGCAAAGCTTTGTTTCATTCAGGTTCTGAAGTCAGCCTGTCCTTAGCAAGAATTTTGTAGCTACTGCAAAGCAACAGTAGGAAACAGCACTTCTGCAAAGAAAAAACATGACCAAGGAAGAGGGAAAGTTCTGTAATGTACCCCACTGTGTCTTGGACTGCAAAAAGCAAAACCATAAGGAAGGCATGACAAGGGAAGAGAGTAAGATGAGAGTAGCAATTGGTTTCATCTTTTCTCGTTAGTGCATTTTTCCATAGTCCCCTAAGGCAAATTTACGGGTGGGTTGCGTTCCACATTCCTAATATCTTGATTATGTTTTTATTCCTACTTCGTCTCCTCTTCCTTTCTTGTCTCTATGCCTAGGAGCTAAATCTACCTCTGATCATCAAAGAGTCTGGGCATTGCTGATGTCTTTTTCTTCTCCAGCCAGTTTCTGTCTGTGGAAGCACATCTGTGACCCACATTTTGCTTTCAAAATCAGCAAAATAGAGGTTTCCAGCTGGTTTCCTTAATCTCCTACTTTTGTTGAGATTTTAAAATTGTCTTGTGTTTCCTAGCCTCGAGTTCCTAACTAGGCTGGTCAGTGGAGTGCAGCACATAGGGCAAGTCTGATCTCAACCACCCAGGGATGGGGACCTGCTTTGAACAGCCTCCAAACTTCAGGGGGGAAATGGAGCAGACGGAGCATCCACATGAGCACTGATTTTCCGTGTGCATCTCCAAACAGGAACAGGCCCTGCAAGATGTGTAGGCAGAGAGAGTTTGCAAGTACACAGACACAAAAAAGCCAGAATCCATCTCAAGTTCTTCTCCTCCTGCTTCCAAGTACTTTGAAAGATCATTTGATAATGCCAGGGCTGTGAAACTACCGTGAAAATGTAAAATATTTTAGGCCTGTATTCAACCCATCCATCTTCACACATATCAGAGGTGTCAGGGCTAGGAAGCTTGTTGCCTTTGGCTCTCCATCGGGAGCAAAGGGAGGGAGAGATGCCTCTGAAGAGGGATACAGACCTCACTGCTCAGTGGTGAAAGAGAGATGCAATTGTGTTTGCTGCTCTACCACAGCTAACCACAGCACTGACATCTCCTCTGTGCCAAATACCAAGCCCAGACTGGACAACATTTTGGTTACTCCATCTTCAGTAACTGCTCTTGCAGTGCCTTACAGAAAAGCAGCACCAAACTCAGAATAAAATACTGCAGTGCCTTCCTTCTCACCCCATCTTGTGTGGGACTGCTTTCTGATCTATTTTCCTTGCAAAAGAATTGTCTTTGCATGATGCTATCACCTTCCCTACCGATACTTACTGCATCCCACGTGCCAACACACACTTTGCATCAAAAAAGCAGTTAAGAAAGTAGAGCCAGATGTTGTTGTGATGTAGTGAATGGCTTCCAGATTGAGCCCTGACAAGGCAGCATTGGAACAGACTGCCCGGAGAGGCTGTAAAATCTCCATCCTTGGAAGTGCTGAACACTGAGCCACCTGAGCTAACTTTCAAACTGAATTTAACTTTGAAGTTGGCCCTGTTTTGAACAGGGGGTGGGCCAGATGAACTCCAGAGGTCCGACCCACACTGGCACTTTTGGTTTTTCCCCCAGCTCTTTCTCTGATAACACTGGGTTTAAAAGAGAGAAAGGCTCTCCGGGGTTTGCTGCAGTCTCCTGTTTCTATTCATGCAGGACCATGCAGCTCTGTGATAATGTCCACGTCCCACAAGTCCCATGGTCTAAACATTTACCTTGCTGGCTTCACCAGCAAGGCAAACATTTAGACCATGGGACCTGTGGGACTTGGGCATTATGCACGACTGTCAGGACATGATCCATTTTAATGAGCTGCAACTGTTGCTGGCATACTCAGACTGAAGAAAGAAAAATTATAGGTCAAGGTTTTGCATTAATATTCCCGTCAGGTGTGTAGATTCCATTTTCTCATCATAGCTTTTGCATTAGAATATGGTTTTCTGCACACCCATCTTAATCGTGCCTGTCACTTGTGCTCCCTTGCATTTAATTGGAGGCAGTAGCAGCATAAATGGAACAATCCAATTAGTTGGGATGACTTGCGTTGCACTGTTTATTGAACAATCCACCTTTGTGTCTGGGAGGCCAATAAAGCAGAAAGGAAAAATACATCACAAGTGTAGAGGTAGGTGCATTTGTCTGAATTTATGGTTTAATTTACCCCAGTAAGTAAATATGCCCACCAGCTATGAATAATCAAGTTTTCCTTACGATAAGCAAAACAAAACAGTCCATAAAGGCCAGAGCTGGTTGACTGGAATCACCAACCTTGCTCCATTCCCACAAATGAGATGCACAAATTTCCAGAGAGGAGCAGCTCTGCAACATCTGCTGGTACTGGCTCTGGAGTGGGACTCTTTCTTGTCAGTGCAGGCTGGGAGAGACATGGGCAATCTGAGCTTCAGCCTCTTATAGTCTAGCAGGGCCTGGACTTGGTGTAGGTCTCACGTTTCGTTATTATCCTCATAAATTAAGGAATTACTGTTGTTATATGGCTTCACCTAGGGCTGAGTGTGAGGTGGAGGAAGGGTGCAACAGGAAAGACATTGTCTTTTAAATCAGATGGATGTTTTCCACCATCTAATTCCCAGTCTTCATCCACCAGAACACGACTAGTTCACCAAAATTTGGTATAAACTCTCCAGGGACTGCCTCTGTTGGCCCTAAGCAGAGTGGAGACCACGTCAGAGTATCTTGAAAGTGGGTGTTGAATGATGCTGACTTTCCTATCCCACCAAACACTGACAGGAGAGCATGAGGGTTGAGCTTCCTTGGCAGAAAACTCACAGGCAGAGGTCTACAGGACTCTGCATAACAGAGCTGCGTCATAAGACATTGGCACTCGTTAGAGGCCCATCCCACTTGGCCCCTCTCAGACCCCAGGGCAGAGGGAGAGCTCCACTAGACCCACTCTCCCTTAGGGTATAGCCTCTCCATGGAGCTGAGGCCACCCAGAAGTTTAGTCACAGAGCCAGGTTCTTCCTTTAACCCTTTCCAAACCACACATGGAAGTCATCAGGGAAAGGGGGAACAGACTCAAAAGACATTTCCTGGCTGGAGTTCATGCAACCTCATGAAAAGAAAATGAAGAGAAATCAGGAGATGCTATTCCATGTGAGCACCTGATTTCTGAAGGACTGTATCCCCTCTTGGTCCATGTGAAGGTACCTGAGACGCCATCAGCCTCCACCTGGAGCACCAGGAAGGCATTCGTCAGCTGAACTAGAGTTCCAATGCTTTGCTCACTGCCTTTCCATCTGAAATGCCAAATTCAGCAGCCAGCTCTGCTAAACTCAGCACTGCTTTGGGTGTGGATCTTGCAGGCAAAAACTGGTGCTACAGTGTTGTCGCTTCCCCACTCCTAATCCTTCTTTACACCCCAAAATCTCTTTAAGGTCTGTCTGAAGAGACCCAGGAGATACAGACTGAGCTGCAAGGAGGAGCAGAGAAGCTGTGTAGGTAGTTAATTCCCTGAGGACAGAGGTGTAGCAGTACCTGCCACCTCCCTGCTATTTTTCATTGCTGTGTTGCATTGCAACAGTGTTGTCTTTGGCCTGGGGATTGATAAAATCTTGATATATTGACTAAATTAATTGCTATTTAATGAGTCACAATTAAATGGGCTCATCATGTCAGGGCTGTCCCCATTTTGGCAAAGCTCACACCCAAACGGGTAGGAGCTGGGGTAGTTCATATTGCCTGGAGGAGGAGACACTGCAAGAACTTGGGAACAATCTCTTTTCACATTTTGCTTAGCAATGAGGAGAAGCCAGCCCCATCTGTAAACACAGCACAGGGCATCCCCCCAAGGAAACCTGCTGAACTGTAGTCCTGAACCTCAGATAATCTGTTCTCATCTCCAACTGACAGACCCAACAGGAATTTCTTCCTGCCTTGTGAAGGGCTGTGGGTGACAGATTCGGCGCAGAAAGATTTGACTTTTTTTGGCTGAGTATTTGTGTATTTTTAGGCTGAAATGTCCTTACGAAACCAGCTGGAGCTGGCAGGCTGCCACCAAGGGTTGGGGTTGGTTCTTTTTTGTTCCGTTCAGTTTGTTTTTTCACTGCTGCCCCTACTGCTGGCTGCAGCCCCCCTCTCCCACCAGCTCTCACTCACACCCTGCGGTGAGCCCATCATTGTGTCTCCCACCTTTCACCCCAACCTCCTTTCCACACCATAGCAGTGCTGGGATGCAGCTTCACAGCCAGGGAGTTCAGACTCTCCTGGGAATCCACAGCCCCTGCTCCTCCTCCCCTGCCGAGCCAAGGAATCGAAGCTTCCCTCTCCATCTCTGCGCCCGGCAGTTTGACGAACCGTGCACCCCCAGCTCAGCTGTCACAGCCTGCCCTGCAGGACAAACAGCTTCCCTAGCACAGGGTGAGGGCAGGGGATGGGTGTCTCCTGAGAGGTGCACCAGAGAGGCTCTCGGGGCTTCCTATGGCTCTTAGAAGCTCCTGAGGGAATTGGGTAGCTCTAGCAAGGCTTGTGTCCCCCCATGTGTGTGATTCCTGCTTTATGCCAGCTAGTCAGCACCCAGCTCTTTGTGCACTGAGGGCTCTGAGCCCTGTCCCCCAGCAGCACACGTGACCACATGGGGACCATCTGACTGCTCTCAGCCTCCTGATTCTGCAGTGTGTCTGCAGGAAAATCTGTCAGGAGACCACCGTGCCGAGGCTCTTCACACGACTGGCGTCAGGTCTGGCACCATCTGTGACGCTGGGAGGTGAGCGTGGCGTGTGGCTTCCCGATGTATTTCCTATCCGTGTGAAATCCTTAAATGGCAAAGAATGGCAGGAATGCAGGAATTTCTTTGTAGCCAGGCTCCGGGATAGAGCAAGCTGTCTTCCACACGGGTCTGCAGGCACCAGTGGCGACAGTGTGATGGGGGAATGCTGCATAGCTGCCTGTGCTCCCCCTACCCAAGTCCTATCCCAGAAATCAACCTGGTTTGGAAGGAAAGGTTGCTAAGGGACTTTGCTGCAGTCCAGGGAGCACTTAGCAGCACATTGGGAGCTCTGGGGCAGAGCTGCCTGCACCAGCCACAGGGTGAACAGCCCAGGAAGAGCCACTCCAGCCCAGGACAAGCCCTGCCAAGCAGGACAGATCAGCTCTGCGTGTTCAGGATGTAGTTACCTTCCTTCCCCACTCCTTCAGAGTTTCATGGCCACCAGCTTTTCCATACCCCAGGCTTCTCAGCTCCCTTCCTCTGACCACAGGAGGGCCATTTCCTCCATAGGTCATCCCATTCCTCATCCTGCCCCTGCTCAGGGCATGTGCTGTGCCAGGGTGGTGCAACTCATCAGGCCTCATGGTGCAGGAGAGCCCCAAAAGCTTTTGAGTGACTGCCAGAAGTGTGTGGCTGCTGCTACTCATTCCCCCCACTCTCTCATAGGGAGCAGACAGTGCATGCACATGCACCCTTCCCACGAGAAAATTGCAGCATCCCCATGTTCAGGTTAGGAGTTTTATCCAAAATCCAAGTTTAAGGTTAGGAGTTAAATCCAAAACCAATCACAAGCTTAGCTAAAACTCCCTGTTTTTCAGAATATATTAAGACAGCCATTGGAAAATTGCTTTTATCTGCTGCTTCCTAAACCCTCTGGCTTGTACTTTAAAGCCTTTTTTCTGTGAGCAGGAGAGTTGGAAAGCCCTTTTTTATTTCCTTAAGCAAATAGCCCATCTAATATCCAGCCTTGAGGGGCTTGAGAGAACAAAAATGAAGGGAAAAAAAAAAAAGATGTAGCAAACATTGTGACATGCCGTAAAATCACAAGATCACAGGACTCGACAATGATGGGTTTGAAGCACCGGATCTGTGCCCATGAGGGGAGGGTGGCACAGCCTCAGTCAGGAAGGCAGAGCTCCCCAGGCCCCCCGGGAGCCCATGGTGCCCATCAGTCAGCAGGCTGAAGCTCCTTGACTGGGTTCCCGGTGGGGACAATAAACACGCTGCTGTTCACGAGCGGCTGACGTCCACGGTGGCGAGAGCAGCGGAGGCAGCAGCAGAGCGGGGCGGGAGCCGGTGGGGTTGGGCAGGCAGGCAGAGCATGGCAGGGGGGCCGGGGGAGCCCCACGGGAGCAGAGTCCCAACACCTGGTCAAGACAGTTCTGTGGACTGGGATTCGCCCTGTGCAGCTCATGGCACTGATTATTTCACAGACTAATTGATACAATAGCACTAATTAGCCCTGGAGCAAACACCACTTTGTGTCTTGTTTATCCAAGCCAACTGCTGAGCCAACATTCAACCCCCAGCCATCGAGCTGTGTTTTAGGTGGGAAGAGGGGAAATATGGGCGTCCTTTCTCCAGGGCTTGGCAGCATGGGCACGTATTTGGGCACAGCCAGTGCCTGTGTGCGGTGTGTAAAGGGGGTGTTTTGGGGAAAACCTGGCACCGGGGGCTTTTGGGCACAAGCAGTGCAGGCAGGAAGGGCTGTGCTTTTCCTTGGAGTTGCAGTACAGCCCTGTGGAGAGCAGCACGCCAGGGCTGGGTCAGTGCCAGGGATTGCCTTCCTGCCTCCTCCCTCTCTTGGAAACCTGACAAGGGGTTTGCTCGTACCTGGTTTTCCCCCGAGCACACACAGATCATTGATCTGGGCAGTGGAACTGAAGGCAGACAATCGTGTGCCACTCTCCCATATGAGCTGGGCATGAGCCCAGTCAGCACAGGGGCCTGATACGCTGCAGACAGCTTTTTGACCTTTTCCTGTTATTAACTTTTTCTTTTTGCCCCCACAACACACTAGCTGGGACTAGCTAGTGCTAGGTCCATACCAGTCCATTCATCCACACCTTTTACACTATTACAGTAAAAACAACACTGAGACTGTCTATGAACTATTATTTCATCTTCCCCATATATGTTCCTTGCCTTCAGACCACTGGCATAATGCACAGATCCAAACCCAAACCTCCTATTTTGTCAGTCCCCTTAGAAAACCCTGTAACCCCCGAGCTGCCTGTCCCCCTGCCCCAACTCAGGCTCTCAGGGTATTTCTGCAGGGGCTGTCAGGGACAGGCACACACTCAGGCTGCTCTGTGGGTACAAGCTCTGGGCAGGGCTGATTAGTTTGGTCATGACAGAAGCAAGAGGCTGGAGAACGGCAGAGCGAACACCCAGCCTTGTGCCAAAATCCTCGTGCTTACACCTTCCCCACCTCCAACACATTTAATGCATTTGAATTCTTGAGTGCCTGAAGAAGGGACCTCCTCAAAGGTCCCTGGGGACCCTGAGACTTTTCTGGGGCTGAATTTATTGGGAAAAAAAGAGAAGAAATTGTTCTGAGCCTAGATTTTAGGCAGCACCTTCAGGGTGATGCTGGGAGGGGAGGGGAGGGAAGAGATACAGGGGAGAGGGAAACCAGGCACAAACCACACCATGGCGCTACGCCAAGGAAGTGTCAGCTCTAGTTTTGGTGGTTAGTCTAAGCTTTGCTGGGGATTTACAATGCACTTTGTCCCATTGTAACCCCTTCCTTTCTGGGCTGTGTTGCCACCCCAGTGCTGAGCAGCAGGTTTGCTGAGAACACCGGCATTGAAGAGAAATTTAGTGCTCTAAAATTGCAAGCCAGGGCCATGAAACACCATGTGAGCAGTCACTGTAGCTCTGAGGTTTTGACAGCACTTTTAATGGTATAAATCAGAATTTCCCAATCCCTCAATATTGCTGTTGGTACATAAGGTTTGGCGATAGCATAAGAACTATTTCTAAATCCTCCCTCAGGAAAATACCAGCCCGTACATCCTACCAAGCAGCATTAATGTCAGTTTAAACATTTGCAGTTAAACAGATCCATGGTCTTGCAGTCCCCAGCATAAGAGACACTGTACTAGGGAGTGTGCTGAGTAGTGAGGCTGAATTTGCAACGGGCAGGAATAGGAGAAAGAAAGAGAGAGGTGGCTGATGCTGGTTAGCAGATGCTGAGAGCTGGGAATTGGTAACTGAGTCCAGGCAAAAAACTTTGCTCAAATTAAACTAGTGTTAAAGTAGCAATTTTGCATGAAGAAATCCCCAGAGAACCTTCTTGTTGAACAAAAATCCATAAACAAAGAAAAGACACAAATACAGAAGTTACAAACAAATTCAGGAGAAAAAGCTACACATTTCTGCCCAGGAGCTGAACTACCTGTACCCTGCCCAGGGGACCACACTTGGGGATGGCAGAGCCTCTTGCCCACACATGACAAAGAGCTGCACCTCCTGATCCACAGTCTCAGTCCAGTCCCACCTACACGCAGGGCTGGCAGTGCAAGTCCTGAAGGTGACCAAGGGGAGCATCCAGTGCTGGACACCCATGTGCCTGAGAAACCTCTCCCCACCGGCAGCTGCTCTCTGGGCAGGGCTGGATGGGTTTCCCATTTGCCTTTCCATTACCAGTGGAGCTGCCTCTGAAGGGGAGCACACAGGCAGGGCAGCACAGCTCAGCCCTGTTGTGTCCGTTCAGACATTTGCAATCACTATAGGAGACTTAAGAGCATCTGCTTAAAATAGTGGGCAGTAAATAGAAAATGTGCTAAATGCAGAGAGGTCACCCACATGACCTGTTTGTCTTACCAAGGGTTCCTCTGACTTCTGTACAGGCACCCTGAGTGCCTGAAGGAGCTGCCCAAGCTTCTGCTGTGCCTGTTGTGGTCTACTCATGCCACTGTTTCTCTTGTCTTGCTCCAGAACAGAAGTACCACCAGAGATCTGTCGGTTGTGCTTTGACCCGACTGACTCTGGTTGATGTGTTGCTACTTTCCACCAGCTTGACAAGAAGTCTGGGTGTAGGATTAGCACCCTCTCTGAAGTCCCAGCAAAGAGCATCACAGAGTGGGACTCCATGGCTTGTCAGGGCATCCTGTGGTGTCAGCGTGACAGTGGGGACTAAGCAGCTTTGCTCCACAGAAGGGAAAGTTCCTACGAATGTATAACTCATATCAACAGGGAAAGCCTGACGAAAAATTGGACAAAATCCAGTATCTTCCTTTACACATGCTACCTTGCCTCTCCTGCCTCGTGTTCCCATAACGACAGTGCCACATCACACACTCCCTGGTTTTGGCTGCGGTCCCCCAGCTGCTCCCTTTGTCCTGTGGTGTCACACGTCACGCTGGCTCCCCGCCTGTGCACGCCAGGCCTGGGCACACAGGACACGAGCCCAGGAACACTGGCTCCCTGCTCCCTGGCCCCTTTCTCTACAGTGCTTCTCCTCCTTCTTTTTCCTTCCTTATGCCTTAAATCTCATCAGTCCAGTCCTTAGCCCTAGGGACAAGTGGGTCATGAAGTGAGCGTGTGAAGAAGACCTCACAAGAAAAATATTTGTGGGAATGCAAACCAAGGGACAAGGAACAGTGCAGATATGACCCAGATCCATCCTGCAACCTTCCCTGTATGGACATAAGGAGGCATTCCTGGGATTCAGGAGGTTATTTCTATTTTCAATTTGCAGTGGGAGCCAGAAAACCTCTGTATTTTGAGAAGCTTCAAACATTGATTGGATACAGCTGATCCTTCCATCAGCTGGTGCAGTGCCACCAGAAGAATAAATCTTGCATGCATCTGTAATTACTGCTTAGCTTGTGTTTAAGTGCTGTGTCATTGATCTGCAGAACTCATCAAAATCCGTAAGGGAATGCATGAAATTATATTGGATGGAGCAGAAAGGTACATGACAATATCCATTTTCAGCCTTGTTTGTTTGCCAAAAAAAAAAGAAGAAAGCATTTGTTTCTCTCCATTCAAATTCTTGGGTTAACTTGTGATTTAATCATCAATTGTAACACCGTTTTATCGGCAGCTCTTTATGTAGGGAATATATTTATTTCTTATAATAGGCCTTAACATAATATGTTCCATTTCTACCAGAATTGAGGTATCTGCCCCTAAGTGGGCAAAATCTCTATTAAAAGTATGGAAGAATATTGCTTGAGGGTTATAAAACTCAATATGGAAAGGTCTTGTGGTCAAAGCTTCTGACTGCATTTTAGGGAACCTGAAGTGACTTCCAAGTGCCACCACAGACTTCCCATCATGTCCTCAGGCGAGTCATCTATCCCCTTAATACTTCTATTCCTCCTAAAGCAAGTGTGATTAATAGCATTTCCCTGCTCCTGTGGGAGGCTGGGAGGACACATCAATCCTGCTCAGCAAGAGCTGAGGTGCTCCAGCAGCAGGGAGCGGGGCGATGCTTGTGCTAACCAGCCATCTGCTCGAGGTGCTCTCCTCCCCTCCTGCAGCCAAGAGGAAGCTCACCAAAGGCATTTATTGGCAATAAAGCCCACATTATCTGGAAGAACTCCTGATGTTTTCCAGACCTAACGCTCTCTGGCCCAACTCCATCCTCCCACTGGAAGTGAAGGGCTTCTGGGTCAATTCAAACTTCTCCCACAAGCAGGGAGGAACTCCTGGTCTGCCCACCTGGCTCACTGCAGCACCTTGGCCCATGGCTTGCTCCTGAGAGACGTGTCATGGATAGGTCCATGGACAGGCAGCAGAGGCTGCTTGTGGCAGAGATGTGTCCCCAGGGCACAGGGGAGAGTCTGCACAGCCTCAAGTGCAGACAGCTGTCCCCAGCCCTCATGGAGGGACACGCACTGAGGTGGTGTCCTCAGCTCAGTTCCCACAAAACCACACCAGCTTTGTGGCTGGGTTGTCCCATACAGAGTATTCCAAACCAATTTTGTCATGCAAATGTCCCTGATGCATCTTTGGCTGAGCACAGGGATCAGCCCATTCCTGCAGAGACCTGGGGGCAACCCAAACCACTGTCTGGAGGACTGCAGGAGCCTAACCCCAGGGGTGGGTGTGTGCTGACGGGAGACTGTGATAACAGACCTCTGAGGCTGCTTATGCCAATAGAAGAGGGAGAAAGGAAGAATGGGGGGTCAGTAGGTGACAGCCTTTCCTGGTGAGAACAACTGAGCTATTTTGATATGTGACAAACAAATCTTCTCCTAACAATGATTTGGTTGAACATTTTCTAAAGGGATGAGAAACTCCATGAATTTTCCCTTACGTGTCTCTGCTTCTGGATCCGGCCTGGACTGAAACCAAATGCTGCAATACCACAGACAAAGCCGTTCTTGAAAGAGCCTCAGCCTGACAGCTGCTGAGAAGGACCAGAAAGTCCATTTGCGTAGCACAGATTTTACACGCCCAAGAGATCCACCTATGTCTGGGATAACTAAGATATTTTCAGCGTGCAGCCAAGGGTAAAATTTACAGGTTTTACTTTTGCTACCTGTGAGTCACATCTGTCCATGGCAGAGCACTGGCTAATTTTGGTACCCATGGTTTGTGGCAGGGATGCTTAAATGACATTTGAAAGCAGAAATCCTCACAGCTTGCTAATAGATCAGGAAAATGGACAGATGAGAAGATCCAGAGATACGATTCCCACTCCATCACCAGCAATGCATCTTCCTCAGCAGGGTGAGTGAGGCCCCTGATTGAAGTCAGCTCCCGACAGACCTACCCCACCCCTCGTAATTGCACCGTCATCCAGCCACGGGCATCCTCCAGCTACTTGATACGAGAGCACAGATCGCATTAAGTGATGCTTTCCTTCGCAGCATTAGATCTAAATCCCTCACTGGTGCTATCCCTGCTGCAGACAGACACCGAGCACTACAAAACACTGCAGCTATATCTATTTTTTTTCTTCCAGTTTAGAAATGGAGATGTTAATGCTACTTCACCAACAAGTGTGTAAATAGATGTCCCAGGCCTTTGTGCACACCCTGATGAATATCTCTGGCCAGCGGCTGATCAAAAGGTTAAAGTCTATGGGACTGGTTTCATCTGCGGTCCCAGCTGTCTGCTTTCCAGGGCTGGAGTAATTCTGAGTAATTAGCTCATTTGGCCTTGGGGCCAAATTGAATCGTCTGCCGTGCAATGTGAGAAGCACTGGGGCGAGCAATCCTTCCTGCCTGTGCTGGTGTGCTCACTGGGGGCTGTGGATGCGGCAAACTGGGTTAGTTGATGTCTCTCCCCTGTTTGGGCTGAGCAGATGCTTGTGAATGCACCAGGGGCCCTGCTACAGCAGAGGGCCTGCATGCTCTGAGCAGGGCTTCTTCCCAGAACAAGCCCTTCATTATCCCAAACTCCCCGGGGCTTATTTTTAGCCCCTCCTTTTCTTTCCTTTCTTTCTTCTTTTTACAGTATAGCAAACCATCAGCTTCACTGTCAGCAGGCTTAACAGCAGTCTTGGAGCAAAGAAAAAAGGCTTCAAACCCACTGACTCTGTTGCATAAAGGTTTAGCACATATCCTGCTCGTTTCCAGGGTTCTGAGTCCCACCATTCCTCATCCCTTCTCCATCTTACCTACTGTCCTTCAGAGCTGGGTGTCAGAAGGAAGCAGAGACTTACATAAAGCAGGAGCGAGGCTGGAGCTTTGAGCCCTGCTCTGCTTCAGCCCGATCAGCCCTGCCGTGCAGAGGACACCTGCATGCAGGGCCACCAGGAGAGAAGACCTTGCACAGCATGAGCCATGCGTCATCCCGGGCTTACGCAGCACCACTGGAAAGACACAGCCAGCCCCTGTAAAAATCTTTTGCTTATACAACGAAGGTGAGGGTGCCTTGTGGTCAGCAGCTCTGCACTAAACAACAATTTAAATCACAGAGACTTTATATAAAACCAGCGACATTGCCCAGATGAGGACACTGCTGAAAGGGATCCCAGCATTGCTGGCAAACTGTGGGCACCAAATCTGCCCCATGCAGCAGCTCCGAGAGTCTGGTGTTACACTGTCTGGTTCTTCAAGTAGCATTGGATTCAGTGACTGTACAACAGATGGTTACCTGTAGAACAAGGCAGCTATGGCTCCCTCCTTTCTCCCTCTCAGATAAGGTTTGGGAAATTAGGAAAACCCCTTCTGATGTGACAAAAGGCTCCAAAGTGCTTCTGTGCAGTAATGTCATGGTAAGGGAGTAAAGATGCTCCACAGCAGATGTTGCAGAGGTCTCAGAGATGGGGGATAGGGAGGAGAGAGAGGACAGCTGTTCCCATTCAAAAATTAACAAAGTTAAACTCTGATATTGCAGTTTAAAAACCAGAAAGAGGCAGTTTTTACAGACAGGGTAGCTGAGCTTGGAAATTCCTTGCTGCAGATGTGGTTGTTAGAAGTTTAAATTGCTGCAAAAAGTGCCTAGACAAATTTCTGGAAGAAAAATCATTGAGGGGTAATAAATATAATGATAACACACTTCTCTTTGAAACTCTGTTATCCATATGAAGTACTGGAGACTGGGAAAGCTGAGTAGCATAGTTGCTCTGTATTCGTACTTTTCTCTTAACATCTGGTCTTGGACACTAACTAAGCCAGGTGAGTCATTGATCTGACCCAGACACATTGTTTTTCTCTTTTGTAAGGGCTCCGATACATCACAAAAAATCTTTATCACCCTGTCTTACATCCCGTCCAATTTTCAAACTTCATTGCAGAAAGATGAGCCCACATCTTCTTTCCCAAGGCCCCTCCAAAACCCTTTCTGGGTGGGTTGCTCATGCTGGCTTTTCCTCCAAAGCCCACCTTGCCCCCAGCCAGAGCTCTCTGGTCACAAAATCAAACCCTAACACAGTGGCCTTTAATTCCAGCAGTAGGGGGATCATGATACGTTGTTGACCAAACCACCACGTGTGAGGGAAGTCAGCCAGCACTTACACCTGGAGACCCTTCATGTCCTGAAGTACCTTTGTGATACAGCTGCTATTTAGTGACTCTGCTCATCCACATGTGATGCTAAAAATTATTCTGTATCCAGTCATGCCTTGGAAAACTGCAAGTCTAACTAGGACAGCTAAGCTCCAACCTGCTTTTGTTCATTCCTCCTGCCTATCATTAGTATTAATATCAACTTGTCAAGTTGATCTTGCTGTACGAGCCCTGTACAGCCCTGCTTCAGTGCAGGGCCAAAAAAATAAAAAACACATCGCAATACAGCATCTCTTCCATCAAGATTTGGCATCTTCCTTTAACAGCAGGGACCATCCTCCTCATTGCCCAGGGAAGAGTAATTAAAACCCATGGCATCCAGCAAGGTTCTTTCAGGAAAGTAACCCCAGTAATCCCTGAGCCTGGTGACCATCACTCCGGCTGTTAGCAGCCTGCAAGAAGCAGGCACCACAAGTGACGTGTCACTGGTTGGAGTTAGTTAGGGGAGGGAAGTTGAGGAGTTTCCATGCTGTTATCTCACCTGGTTGGATGTGAGATGAGATTTATCATTAGGAGCAGCAGCAAGACGGCAGAGCCTGCTGTGTAATTCATGTGATTCCCATTGAGGCAGGACTGGCTGATGGAAGAACACAGCCAGAAACACCAAACACATTGCCCAAAGTCCAGGAGCAAATTCCCAATACCTTCCTTCTCTAGGCTGGACTGAGAAAACACCAGATGATGTCCTTGCCTTCTTAGCTGAGTTACCTACTCCCTAAGATCTTTTCCCTGCCTGCCATAATGCACGTGGAAACACCCAAGGAGCAGTATGTACCAGGTTCTGGCTTTTGTTGAGGGCAGAGGAGGACTCTGCATGGTCTCTACCCTTAGACAGGATTGATTCCTGAAGGGACACAATGCCACTGATTGGCAACATTTCAAGCCTTTCATAACTGATGATTACTTAAGACTCCTGTGGCATCACCTGTGTGTGTGCTGGATGGGTGCTGGGTTCTGAGAGTGGGCTGTGCTTGATTTTTCCCCTTCCCCTAAAATATAACAGCAAATATGACTGAGCACAGTGTCTGCAGGAAAAACACTGTGGTTCTGTGGGCTCTGGGTACTCGCCCAGCACCAGCTGCCCTAGGCAGCCAAACCAACCTGTATCACACCTTCAGGCAGCAGTGACAATGGTTTTTCTCTCAGGTAGGAGACACTACAAGAGTTTATTCTGCTGTTGTAGAGCCACTGCTGGCACTCCCTAAACCCAACGCTTATCCTCTGAACCCTTACTCTACGGTCACTAGATATTAAAAGGCTTTAATGCTAAAAATACGTTGAATTGTGTGGTCATCATTGAAAGAAAGGAAGAAGGTAAGGTGGAAGCTAAGATCAGATGCAGGTAGCCTTCCATCCATGAGCAAGGAAGGAGTGCTTGGGTAGAGCCATCATTACATAAGCATTTAGATGTAGATGAACCTGCTTGTGACAACCTTGATTAAAAACTCAGCGTTTGCCAGGACACAATGTTGGAGCTGCCCCTTGAGTGCCTCAGTACGCAGAGTCCAAAATAACCCAGCAGTGACTCAGCTGTGTGTGTTGACACAAGGGGATCTGCTTCCTCATCAAATACAGCGCAAGCCAGCAAATCAGTGCTGGGGTATCCCACACACATATGGCCTTTCCTTCATGGAGGAGACATGGCCAGAGCTCAGGACCCCCAGGATGGAGGAGCTGCGGGGAAGATGGTGCTGTACCCACACTTCCTGTCCTGAAGCTCCAACTCCCACTCCTTGCAGGCCTGCCCAGACCAAGACATTGCTGTGGGTGCTTGTTGAGCACTGAGGACATGAGCTCGGCATCTACACAGTGGGAGCACCTCAGGTGTGCACAGGGAGAGCTGGATGCAAAATGACTGCCCAGGTGTCACCCTCAAGGCAAGAAAAGTCCAACAGACATTTAACCATCTTATTGCCATTAACCTCAACAGATGTGAATGTACATCTGTGTAAGCTTTGCCACAGGTATCCAGCTTTGACCACAGCCTGCAACCTCAGCCGTGCTTCTTCATCCAAGAAAGCAGCCAGTGGAGCTGTTGGCATAGGCAGCACAGTCCTGGGAGAAGGTTCCTGTGGTAGCAGAGAGCCTGGGGAGGGATCCCTGTCCACGCACTGCACGTAGGCTCCTGACACCAAGCTGTTCTCATGGGACAACTGAACAAAAGTCCTTTCTCCATGCAGTGTCTCTGGCATCAATGGTGCTGCTACCACATGCTTTTGGAAACAGCAAATGAAGGGGCAATACAACTGTGTGTAACTGTAGACTGTCAGCTAGTCTGTATAGAGCTCCTGCCTTTCTTAGCCGCTACTCAATGAGCTCCTCTCCCTGTATTTGGGAATTGCCATTTTTTCTGCATTTTGCTTTCAGCAGCATACTATAGCTGGGCTTCACCTCCCTGAGCCTGGTATACTGAGTGACTCAGAAACCTGCAATCTGCTTCAAAACAAAGCATTTAAGATAAAAGATAAAACCAGTAATGGAGCTACTCTGTCTCAGGAGCAGAAATGCTAGGGGGTTACTCATGTACTCACAAACCTTCTAACCTTCCTTCAGCTTTTTTTAACCCATGCAAACCCTGGGCAAGGCAGGCTGCAAGGAAGAGCTGATGTGTCATTTCAGATATGTTTCCACTCCAACGTGCAAACCCTGGAGCTGGGAAATGGAAGAGCTCTGATGCCAGCACCGATGACGCGGAAGGGGGAGAGCCAAGCTCTCGCTCCGCGGCCTCCAAAGTGCTCTTATTTCTGCTGGTTAAACAGATGCCAGCTTCTGAGGGGATTATGTGTCATCGAGCCTGTTGGCTGTGACAACTAATTATCTCCCACAACAGTTTGGCCTTGGGATTTTCAGCTCAAAGGGCATCCTAGGAGTGCTGCCATCCAGCACCATGGGTAGCAATTTGTCCCCACCTGGGTTTCCCTGTTCCCAAAGAAGTGGCACCCCCAAGGTACACTGTCCTCCCCCAGCTCCGGCTCACACCAGCAGACCAGCAGGTCCTTCCAGGCAGCATGGGCAGGGAGCACCAGTGCTCGGGTAAAATCTCAGAGATGCCTCTAGCAGGAACCAAGGAGAACAAGCAACGGCTAAAGTCAGCTCAGCATCCAAACAGCAGCCTGTCTGAGCTTCCCATTCCCACAGCTGGATGTTAGTGTGGCAGCCATGCCACAGCACACTCCTCCAGCTGAGCTTCGCAGGGTGCACGTACTGACAGCGTCCAGTTCATCTGCAGCCAGGGCCAGGGGAAAAAAATATCTGCTGCAGCCTGAGATGGGAGAAATTCTAGGGGAGAGCAGCCAGAGGAGTAAACTGTTTTGGAATGTGGCTTCAAAGATAGCACTGAAAATGTTTTATAACTTCATAAAAATTGACGGCTACCCTCATCGAGTCTCCCAGGAACAGATGACAAGCAGACCCAGACAACCGAAAGAATTTAAGTCATTGAGAAATGCAGAGAGTGGTGAAAAAGACTAGAGATAAGGAAAGAGATGAAGAGAGGAGTTAAAAGAATAGGCAAAGGGTGTGTTGGCAAGCAGGTATCAGAGCTGGGGTGCCCAGCAGCCAGGCTGGAGGCATTGACGTGGGAGTGACCCCAAGGCACTGGACTTGCAGAGCTCAGCTCACCTGCAGCCAGGACAGGTTGAGTACTGGGGGTACTAAGTATTCTTCTGTCACAGCACCAGTTAAATACTGGGATGCAGTGCTAGAGGCCCCCCTGCTGAAGTTCCTACGGAGATATCCCAGTTGGAATCAGAAACAGGATGCTATCAGGTAGGAGAGGGTAGATGGGATGGATCTGCTTGGCCCTCCTCTCTCTATCATCCTGCCCTGTCGAGAGGCTGGCAGGCTGCATCAGCTTCCCCAAACCTCTCATTCCCCAGACTAACTCAGGTGGAGCTGGTCACACGAGGCTGCATCACCTCCATGGACAAGGGAAGGGAGGCTAGATTTCCAAGCCTCAGAGCCAGACTGTATGCAGGATCAAATCAAATCTAGAGCTGACTTGCTGTCAGGCAGCCAAGGGGAATGCCATGTGGAAGAGCCATGGACTGGGCTGTAGTGTGAGTGAGAACACCCTGAAATCCCAGCACACAGCCCGGGGTTTAAGTGGTGCTGCCATTCACCAGCAAATCATCCCAGGTCAAAGGCAGTAATTACAGTAACGAGCTTCTCCATCTCTGCACTGCTGTGGTGCCGAGTCCTTTGGCCAGTTTGCAGTAAATTTCTTCTTCATTTGCTGCAATCCCAGCACAAAAAGAGGATCTCAAAGGCAAGGATAATTAATGGGTAATGTTAAATTGAAGAGAGTTGGGTCATCGTAAAATCCAGAAAATGAAGATACGATAAAGGACTTCAGGGTATTGCCAAGAGGTGCAAGAGGAAAAGAAAATCCTCCCCTGCCCTTACACCTCCACCTTTTAACACCACCTTGAAGTACTTTGTTCCTGAGGACAGAGGAGAGCCTGGGTCTCTGAATACCAGCACTGCAGAGCTGCCTCAGTCTGCAGGGCCATGTGAAGAGATGCAGCTGTCTCTTAAATAACAGGGGTTGACACCAGTTGTGAATAGATGAGTGATCGTGGCTTCAGCCGTCACAGCCGAGGATCTGATTTCAAATGAAGCCCCATTCATCCATCCAGAGCCCATCACAGGGTTATTAAAGGAGCATCTGTCACAAAACCACAATGCCTTTAAATGCTTGAAAAAGGGCACAACAAAAATAAGCCTGCTTAGCTTATATACTTTTCTCAGGGTGACGTGATTTTTGGAATTGTTTAGCAAAAATAAGTGACAAATATGATGGGTAGGGAAAATTTGTGATACGAGCAGGGTGAGGTTTGTGTTTGACCTTAGCATAGAGTTTGGCTGCCTGTCTGTCTGTTCCAGGCTCTCAGGGTAGGCATGAGAGACAGTGGCAGGGAGTTTTCCTGGGTAGCAGAGTGCACAGCCCCAGCACACCAAGTGTCCTGCTCTGGAGCCCTAGCTCAGAGCACTCCCTCCAGGACACAGATGGAAAGCCATTCCCTGGTTTTGGATGCAGCAGGGATAGCATCTCCAGCAACAGAACAGGGCCAAGTACAGACCAAGTGGCATGTGCTGTGGCAAGGCACATGGTAGGGGTATGCTGATTTGGTTACTCATCAGGACTAAATCCACACTCTGTGTTTAAAAAAAATCACATTTCGCTAAACTGAAAGTCAAGCTTAGACATCATAGCTGTCTTAAGTGAATTGTTTCAGCTCATACCATCTCACACTCACCAGCAAACTCATACCTGAGACAACAAAGTATTTTCCTTCCCTGCATCTGTGCGGCTCCTCTTACTGCTCTTTATTCTCTGCCCACTGTACTGGGCAAAGCTGCCATCCTCTGGCACCTGAATGCGTGGTACCCACCTGTCCTGCCACCAGCAGGTCACCTCCTGCCCCACTGCCTCTCTGGGTGACATCCAGGCACGGGGATCAAAGGACAAGACCACTGCTCATGCACAAACATGGTCTGTTATAACCACAGTATATTGAAAGCATCTCAGTGCATTAGGTTGATGCTCCTGGGGCTAGGGGTGGGTGTTTATGCCCTGTAATGCACATCAAACCCCTTTCAAGAGAAACTGAAGTGTCTGCGTGCAGCCTTAATGGTGATGAGAAAGACTTTGCTGTGTGATGCAATTCTGTGCTTATAATTCATATTAAATTGTAATCCAAATGCCTCTTTTCTTTATAAATTGTTTTTTAAAATTGTCTTGAATGTGGATGAAAAACTGGATTGTGGTCTTATGTGCAAGGCTCTTGGGTTCCTGTACAGAAACATTTCATGCCAAAAAACACGACTTCGTACTCCAGGTTTCAGCTTAGGGAGGTATTGCCTGTATTCACAGATTTTACGCCTAAAGCAGAATAAAGTTACATGTTTTAAACTGTCCAAGTGTTTTAGAAAGCTAAATCTCCTCTCTGTTCCCCCAAAGCCCCAATTTGTGCTCCCATATTATCACTATCTAAGTGGGGTTCTGGATTATTTCCAAGAGCTGCATCTCCTGCAGCCCCAGCCCTGTGCTGGATTTCAAGCCGAAGCAGTGCCTCGCTTGGGCAGATTCATCTCCCTTCGTTTGAGCTGGCTGAAAGCAAGGCATGGCATCTCCCTCCCTTCCCAGCACAGAGAGAGGCATGTCCCAAAGGGGACTCGACGTGTGTGTTCTGAGAGCGAGACCCCTATGCTTCAGACTCTTATCTGAATAAACCCTTGCAGAAAAGCGTGTGTGTACAGGATCCAGCACAATGGACCAATTGGGACTCTTGTTCCTTGGGGAATAAAAATAGCAAATAACATTAAAACTGTGTATTTTCACAGATTGCAGTCAGGGCTCACAACACACCATGCTTAATTTCCTGTTTTCAGTTCCCTATCAGATTTTATGCTTAGCTTAGTGAGGTTTGTTTTTCCCCAGAATAGGATTTTTTTTTCCTTTAGCTACAATACATTCAGCCGTGAAAAATGAGATTGCAAAAGATTAATAGGAAGCTGAAGGATTCTTCTGAGATTGACAAAGATGAATGTGTGTCTTATTCTTATCTGTTTTCTTTTCCTTTTCCCTTTCTCTCTTAGCTACCTAGACAGCTTAGATCGAATCGGAGCTGCAGACTACCAGCCCACGGAGCAGGATATCCTCCGAACCAGGGTCAAAACAACTGGCATCGTAGAAACTCATTTCACGTTCAAAAACCTCCACTTCAGGTTAGTCTAGAACTCTACCGTAAATTTTCAGAACAACTATTTATCTCAGGGTTTTTCCGTACTTCCTAAATGAGAAGTTGTTAAATTGCTGGTTAATGCATGGATAGCTCCCACTGCAGAAGACACACAGCATTTTGGAGGGTCAACAATATTAATTGTTTGGCAATCCTGTCTTGAAAGTCACTACCTGTAAGACAGAAATTCATGGCAGCTTTTTCTAATCCAAACAACACCTCTGTTGGAAAGTATAATACAAGATTGACCTCCAAGTCTGATCAAGCCTCATAAATGTAAAAATATTTGGCCAAATCTTTTATCTAAAATGGGTCAGTGACATGTAGTTAATGCTATACATCAACCCTCATGATGCCATCCAGTAGAGAGAAGAGGGCACAAAGACAGAAAGCCACGCACAAAAAGTATTTAGAGCATATAAAAGTCAAGAGTGTGTGATCTCCACCTCCACAGACCCTTTGGGATCCAGCATGCTGCTAAGGTTCTTTCACAAATCCCCACATCCCTATCTGTAACTGCTCCTCCTGGTCCTACTTAGCTCCAGGCTCATGGTGAAAGACCCACTGCTTTGTGTTCGGAGCCTTCCGGGGCCCATGTGGTCAGAAAGTGCCCAGAATGCTGATGTTCCCTGGTAACTAAGGAAGTGTGGGTGGTGATGGTGCTCCCCTGTGCCGTAGGCTCTTCGATGTCGGGGGCCAGCGGTCAGAACGCAAGAAGTGGATTCACTGCTTTGAGGACGTCACAGCGATCATCTTCTGTGTGGCGCTGAGTGGCTACGACCAGGTGCTCCATGAAGACGAAACCACGGTGAGTCTAACTGGGTCTTGGAGGCCCCAGCACCTCTTCATGGGATACTGCACAGCCAGCAGCTCCTCAGGGTTCGCCACATGCTCCCTGGGTGCTACAGTAATGTGCTTTTGTCCATCGCTCCCCCTTGACTCTGAAATCCTGGGGAGATTTGTCCTCCTCCACACTCCTTGAAATGAAGTCTGCATGCCCAGGTAATGCTTCCTTGCACTGGTAAAGCCACAGTGGTTTATTTCTCCTTTCTAGCCAACCTGTGTTTTCAAAATGCGTTGCAGGACCCTACATCCAGCAAGAGGATACGGCTGGGTGGGCTTTAAAATAGATGTTAGGGAAGTGGTCAGGCTGTGGTGCAGAGGCTCACCCTAGGAATATAACCTCTTTCTTCAGGCTACAGAAATTCATTTTCCTTAGTGAGAATGGAACTGTTTGATTCCTCAGGTAATTTGCTCTAGGAGAGATTTTATGACTTCCCACTGTGACATTAGGCTCAAAATACCATCTGGAAATAAAGCTGGCCAGGACCTGTGTGCTCCCTGGTATTAGAGTGCAGTTAATACAAGTGAATTGAATACACAGAAAGGATGCAATAAGACTCGTTACTGTATTCTGACTATTCATTCAGTGTGATGGGGATGCATGTTTTTGGGACTAATGACAACTGCTGTGGGCACCCAGTTGCATTTGTCTAGTGAGAAGGAATTGGAGGCCATAATCAGACCCAGTAATGATTTCATCGGTGCCCGATCTGCAGCAGCAGCAGCATGGAGGGCTTGCTCCTACCAGCTCTGTCTCTCTGAGGCTTTTTATTCTCCTGCTGGTAGAGATGTCAGGCTTGCAGAAAGCTGTGGATGAGGATGGAATCAAGGGAAAGATTGCTGTTAGGTGACAGTTGTCTTGTCTCAAAAAGACTAGGGGGACTGTGGTTTCTAGCCTCTGAGCCAGGTTTATGAGCTCTAGCAAACCCTTTGATAAAGTCACCTGGTTGTTTGAATTGTATTAATGCCAGAATGCTTTGTGATATTAACATTACCAGTCATAGAACTCAAGGGAACAGCATGAAGCTGTGTCAGGGAGAGGTTTAGGCAGGAAATTAGGAAAAGTTTCTTCACCCAGACTGTGATCAGGCACTGGAACAGGCTCACCAGGGAAGTGGTCTTGGCACCAAGGCTGCCAGAGTTCAAGAAGCATTTGGACAACCGTCTTAGGCACATGGTGTGACTTCTGGGGAAGTCCTGTGATTTCCTTGGGGAAATCAGGGCTCAGAGTTGGGCTCGATGGTTCTTGTGATTCTGTGATCATGACTGTGCCCCTCCAGACTGACTGAGACACTCTGCAACCTCTCATGTCCACTTATTTATAATCCCCAGTTGTCTCCTCCCTCTGACTCTGGCCCTGATACATTCAAGGATGCTCAGCCCTGTAGAATTTACTGAGAAGGAACCAAAATCTCCTGACATGATTTGAAAAATCCAGCCATTAGCTCAACACTAAAGAGCTCTGCAGCTGGGCAGCAAAACCAGCCAGGAGATACAGAAGAATGCACAGAGAGAGGGCAGGTCCAGGGGACAGGGAGCAAAGCTGTGATCTGAACAGAGAGCAAGGTGCTCTGTACATGTGACTTGGATGTGACACCCAAACTGTGAAGCCAAAGGCAGCTTTTAATACAGGTCACCTTTGGGTGCCCATCTACACAAGCCAGAGGCTGTGATTCAAAGACGCAGAGCACAAAATGGAAGGACCTGAATGCCAATGTCATTTTTTAAATGTCAGCCTTAACTCTGCTCCTCTGAACTGGAAGTTAGAGCACCTCTCCTGGGGAGAGCCCTGCCAGTGACTGTCCCTCACCCAGCACCACCCCGGAGACGAGCAGGGAGCCAGCTCAGCCTCCCCGCTGGAGTGCCCCGCTGCAGAAACTGGGATTTATGCATCTCCAACTTTCCTTTTGCAGCAGGGGAGCAGCCTGGTGCAGCTCTGGCACAGCGCTGACATTTCCTTGCTATTTCAGTCCCTGTTCGCAACACATTTCGGGGGATGTTGAGCAACAGGAGGGCAGAGGCAGCTGCTGCTCATTTACACATTCGGCGTAAATGGGCAAAGGATTCGGCATCGCCACCACCGCGCCGGGAGGACGCCCCTGCCTAACCCAAATAAACAACCCTGAACGAGGCCAATGCAATCAGGAAGAAACAGTGGTGTTGGATCCTTCCTGCCCCATTATATCCCCATCACAAATGGCAGGTGGAAAACATGGCACCCCCAGACCCTGAGCCCTCTCAGGTGAACCCCCAAGCATTTGGTTTCCTCCCTACTAACGTGGTGCCTCTCCAAAAACCCAGCAGTAAAACAGCATCTCCTCAGTCAGCTGATTTGCTGTCTGTCTGCATCCGTCACATCTGCCAGCTTTAATGACGTCAATCAGCCTTTATTGCTTCTCACTTGGAAAACACAAAGGGGAGGCAGCTGAGAAAGTGAGCTGGATAGTGCTCCTCCAGCTTCATTTTCTAGAGATGCTTACTATGGCCAGGCACTTCCAGCTGTGTTGAGCCACTGACGGTTTGGGGGCTGTACAGATGTCTCCGTGAGTAAGAAAAGACTCATAGAGAGCTTTCATTGCTGACATGAATCCATGAGAAGGAAAGAGCCCTACTACATCTCAGTATCCAAAAAACCCCTTCCAAAGCCGGGTGCAAGTGGAGAATGGCTTTTCTTCCTGCATTCAGCCCCCTGTTGTCAATGAGCACAAGATTTCACAAGCATTTTTTGCACTTCTCTAAGTCAAACCACACTTCAGGTGGAGCAAACTGCAGTTCAGATGCAGTCAGCCTCACATGGAGCAGGGACAGGCTCACCTTGTAAGATCCAGCTGGGACAAGTGTAGGGTCAGCTTGTCTCACTGAAAAAAGCTCACAAACAGATTTACTGTGAATCCTTTCCAAAGAGCTGGTTAAACAAGGCCGGGTGAAACACCCTCTGACCTGTTCCTGCCCTTAAAATTCAAACACAGCTCTATGCTTGTAAAGTTGTTTTGTGGTTTATTGTGCTCTTTGTTTTAAAAGACTGACCACCCATCCTCAAAGCTGTCCCTGCTCCTTAAAGGCAGGCAGTCTTTTATAAGGGATGTATTTTCTCTCTAATTCCCTGTCACAAAGAGCCACACAGCAGGAGTCAAGCAGAGCAAGTACTTCCCTATGTCCAGATCAGAAAGACATAAAGAAAATAAAGAAAACGTTCTGCATCTGTGATTTTTAGGCCCATACATGTGTAAAGATCACACTTTTCACAGAAACCCCCAGTGCTGCTGAATGCAGCTTCTCCCATTGCCTCCAACACCTCCTTAGGCTGCTGTTGGCAGGTCGAAACTGTGTCCCTGTGTGCCCAGTTCCCAGAGGAGAGGAACAGGGCATGACAGCGAGTCAAGCAGTGCCTTCATCCATCGCGCTGCTGCCAGCAACACCCCAGGCTGGAGCTCATGAGGCAAAATGGCACCCTCTGCCCAGCCCATCCGACACACGAGCCACTGTCCTTGAGGTATTGCGCCTGCCCCTGCCTCTGCAGAGTTCGTCACAAGGAGCTGCCAGGCTCTCTGCCATATTTGTACACAGTGGGAACATCCTGCTTTAACTGACAGAACATCTCCATGGATTATGTCTTTGCATAACAAGGCTATTTTGCCTCATTTGTGACTTTTTGTTTCATAAATTGAGGTTACAGAAGGAAAAGCCTCAGCTCTGTAATCTGGGAGGAGAGAGGGACAGCAGTCATATCACTCAGTAAAACTAGAGAATATGATTCACAAAGGTAGATTTCTGTTGTTCCTTCTAAGTAGAATTCCTAATGGAATTTTAAAAAGCCAGCAATGGCATGGGACTTGTCATGAGAACTGAGACTATCCTCTAGTTTTATCCTTGCGAATTCTAAGGAGTCATGGCAAGAGAGGGAAATGTTGCTGCTGCACATTGCTGCCTCTGAAGCTAAGATATTTAGGTCAACCGTATCTAGCCAAGACATGCAAGTACTGTTCGTGTCCCCATTGCTGAGGATGGGATGGGTTGAAGGCTCTGTGCTGGTAACTCTTGGTGTGCATTAGTGTTGGCCTGTTGGTTTGCATTGCACTGCATGACCTGGTTGGCGTGCTCTCTCTGCAGCCATTGGGCAAGGAAAATGGAATTGCAGCACTCGGACATTGCCTTAGGAGTGACAAAGCAGGCCAAAGGGGCTTGGGCATCTTAGGAAATATAAGCAGGAGGGGGAATGTGGAGTTGCTGTGCTTAGGATAACCATCAGTGTCCTTATAATTTGTGTGAGAGCTAGCACTTAATCACCAAGGAAAACGGAAAATATTAGCTCAACTGTGCGTTGCAGAAATCAGCAGCTCTCCTCCCATGCTCTGGTGTAAAAAAGATGGTTTTTATCAGTGTGCTTCTGCCTGGACAGAGTCTTGACCACAGCATCCTTTCACCCTCATGCTCAGTGGAAAGCTGTTTGCTCTTCACATCAGTGAAGTTGTGCAATGACACAATTGTGCAATGACATCTGAACTCAGCTTCTGTCCCTTGTCCTGTGTGGGAAAAGTTACTTGGACTTTGAACATGTATGGATGAATGATTACTCCTCTGTAACATGGTTGGTGGGGCTGCTTTTCTTGTTGGGGTGTAAAGTATTTGCAGGTGTAAAGATTGAAAATACCAATTTTGAAATAGGAAGTGACATTAAGAAGGTAATGTCTGAAGAGCTCTTCCCTTAATGAAAGACCCAACATAAAATGAGAAAAAGCAGCACGATGAGTCCAAAAGCAGGTGAAGTAATTTGTGTCACTTCATCTAAAAGTATGAGGAGTGTAACCTTTAGTGCCTCCTAGCAGGGCAGGCACGTCTGCCCCATCACAGCAGCACAGATGCTCCTGAGAGGGGCCCCAGGCAAGCTCTAAGGAGCTAAACTCGTCTGCCACTGTGGATTTACTGGGAGGAGGGAGATTATTTGGGGGCTGTAACTTCTCACTCCTTACTTAGCGGCAGCCTGTCCTTTTAGATGGGGTACCCAGACACTGCCTCCTCATTCTCGCCTCCACCTGGGTCTGCCTGAGCTGGTGGAGAGCTCCTACAGACATCTATTGAACTAGTAACAGTTGGGAAGGGAAAGGAAAGGGAGGCAGTGAGGATTCTTGATGTTAGCCAGCAGCTGAACAGCTTATGTCCATGCGTTGCATCCCAGAAGCCCTCGTGGGATGCAACAGCATTTCCCACATGGCATCCAGGTATGACAATAGAAGCATCCATGCCTGCTCACCAGGATATTGCTCTGCACCTTTGCCACACACAGAAAGCAATTCCTGGCTTTTGAATAATGTCATCTTCTCTTTAGTGGTGGAGAAGGAAAAGGTGGATTTTAAGACCAAAACATTTCCCACGTAAATAAGGATGAGTGGGCAGAATAGTACATTATGTTTATTCAGCTAACTGGCAGAGTGGGGGAAAAATCAAGATGAAGAGATCGGGAAGCCAGGTCAGACAGCCTGAGGAAGCTTTAAAACTTGTTTCTGGAATCTGAAAGGAGTAAAGGACATTTGGTGTAATCCTCATGTTGTACAGGGATGTATTGGTTTGTGCTGTGTGTATGTGATTCTGTGATTCTATGTTCTGGCTATGACCGAACACTAAGGGTCATATTGCTTGGGAAAACAGTCTCATCTCCTAACACGTATTAGCACAAATTAACTAAACTGTATAGTACATATTAACCAAACAGAAGTAGGAGGACTTCTGTAAGATCCTTACATAGTCTTGCAACTGTAGAAAAGTCAGCTTCACCTAACCACGAAGCCCAGCTCAGAAGTCCTCAGCTTTTGTTTCTTAGACAAACCCAATGTCACCCACGTGCTGCCCGTGCCACAAGGAGCAGTTTCACCCCTCTGCTCTCCACCGGGGCTGTGCAGTGTGGCAGCCATGGCATGGGGCTGCCAGGGTGGCTGATGGCTGCTGCGGATCAGCTGTGGGTTTAACCCACAAGCAGCATTCACATGTTTCACCATGCTTTTATTTCAAATCAGCGAGGATGATAAAAATGTTATTTAAAATGTTCTGTGAGAGACCCTGCTTTAAAAAACGGTTGATTGTATTTGCTTTCTGTTCCCCTGACCACCCTCCACTTTATTCTCTCCTCCTAAAGGCTTTGGGTAGCCGAGGATTTCCCGTACAAAACCATTGTACACCAGGTTTCTACATGGTTATAATTTTGGCACCACAATTAGCAAAGAGGAGCATTGCTCCGGGGGCTCCCATACCAGCCAGTACCAAATAAGTTAGCAAAAAACAGCTCACAGGCACGGGATGATCCAGATAAGCAACGTGCTGCAGCTGAGAACCGACGAGTAAATGCATTTTTGTGTTGGTACATGATCGCGCCGTCCCCGTGTGTCGATACAATGCACAGAGGGCAAACGCACGGTCACCCGAGACAGGGTACAGCAAATCACACACCTCCGGTTTCACTCCGGGGCAGCTTGGATGTTTCCTTCATGCACAGAGCCGCTTCTCTCTATGTAAAACATTCAGCAGCAGCTCCAGTGTCTCACTGAAAGGGACGGTGTTAATCGGTGAAGTGCTGGGCTCAACTGTGCTGCCAGCGCGGGTGTGAAATGGAGTGGGAGTGGGGTGAAGGCCTCAGGCTGACTCATGTACCACTCCAAATTCCCAAATCCAGGGTTGGGGGCAACAGGACGTGCTGCACCCACCTCAGAAAACCCTCCGGTAACAAGCCTGTGCAGCCCTGTTCTCTCCGGTGTCTCTGTGGTTGTGGCTGTAACCAGTTACTTACGTGCACTGGCGGGTTTGGGGAGTGCTGTCCCAAGGACATCCCGCTGGGAAAAGCCGAGGAGCCGGTCTGGTCTGTACCATGCTTTGCCTTTGATAACCCCCTGACTCTTGGGTGTGCTTCGTCCTCACCGCGCCTGCTCTCTGCGCTCCCCGGCTCCCGGCTGAGAGATGGCCACGCGACCGGCGTGCGCACTCCGGCGTCGGCCTGGGCGCCGAACATCGCCAGCCTCGGCACCTTCACAGCTTTTCCTCGGCCGTCTGACCTTATCTAGCCAAACAAAGGCCAAAAAATGAGCATTTGAGAGACCAACCAAATTTGGCAGGTATGAAGCTTCTCTTGAACCGAGAAAAAAAAAAAAAAAGAAAAACCGAATTGAGAGTTGAAAGCAGCAGGGAACATGACACTTGGTTGACTTTGCCGTGAGCTCTTTCCACCACCATAAAACCATGTGGCGGACTTTGCAACTCTCTAACTGGTCTGGTTTTTTCATTCCTCCTATCTCTCTCCTTTTCTGTGTCCTTTTTTTGCATGACCTATAACCAAAAAGCTGACTTCTCACTGTGCGTGCATTTGAACTTATGGCTCTTCTGCTGGCAAGTAGCTAATCTTCTTCTAGAGGCATGAGCTAACACCAGTGGTAGCTGCCTGACTTCTAGTCTGGTTGTTCTTAGATGCTCTTTGTTATGTTTTTCCTTTTTACACTATTTCCTCTTTCTTTTTTTCCTCTCTGCAAGACACTTTTTGTTGAGCCATCTTCCAAGAGAACTAAAAAAAAAATAAATTAAAAAATTAAAAGCCCAACAACAGACAACACTAAACAAAATAACAAAACCAGGCAAAGGTCACGGCAAGGTCATTTCCAAAATTATGTCACCTTGATGTCTGCTTCCAACTCTAGATTAATTCAAGGATCTACCAGTCCTTGGTTAATGTATCCAACCAGTTGTGTGCCGCACACATTTGAGAAAGTGGAAAAAACATTTTAGAAAAATTATTGAAAACATTTTAGAAAATCTGCATGAGCTACACCGACACATAAATCTGATCAAAGGGCAGAAATAATTCTCCATCCATGCATGGTGCATGATGATTTCTATGAGCTGGGATCCTGTAAATTAATGTTATACAAAATCAAAACAGCTCTGTATTGTTAAATGCCCTTAAGTTACTAATTGTATGTCAAATGTTATAGGGATTGCATCTGTGTATGTATATGTTCAACTGTATGTATACATAAATTTATTATGTATATTGTAGATTTTCTTTTTTGTTGTTTTCCTCCTTAATTTAGTTGTTTTAGATTTCCCTACATGTTGAACATCCCTGGGTCACTTCCTTTGGCCTGATGTGATCTCTCCTTTCTATTGCAGAACCGCATGCACGAATCTCTGAAGCTTTTTGACAGCATCTGCAACAACAAATGGTTCACAGATACATCTATCATCCTGTTTCTAAACAAGAAGGACATATTTGAGGAGAAAATTAAGAAATCTCCACTGAATATCTGCTTTCCTGAGTATACAGGTAATGAGAAATGTGGCTGTACAGGAGTGCATAGCAAAGGGACGCGGAGCGCTTCCCAGCCAGGCTGATGCTGTCGTGTATTGCAGGCAATGAGGCCAAAGATGCAGGGCTAGAGCTCCCACTGGCTTCACTGCAGGTTTTATTTCAGTAAGTGCCATAGGATGACCCCACCATGGTCTACTTAAAGCAGGAGGATGACTTGAACCAAGGTCTTTCCTGGCAAAAGGCCACCACCACTGAGCAGGGTGTTTGATCTCAGCCTCACGGGTCGGTTTGATGCCGAGCCAGCACCTGCAGGTGTGGGGCCACTCTGCACTTCCCAAACCCACGTGCCCTGGTTTCCTGCATCACACAGGATCGTGAACCCTCTTGCAGGTCTCTCAGAAAGGTGCCGTGAGCATAACCATTATAAATGGGTGACTGGTCTCTGGGAGACCAACACACGGGGTTTGTTAGGCTGTCCTTAGCTGGGGTCCAGCTTTGCTCTTTTATACCCTACCGTGTTCCCCTCTAGATCCTGGCTGACCACAAGGGCAATTCCTCTGCCATTCCTGGCCACTTACCCCACTTCCAGGTACTGTGGGGCTGCAGGTTCATCATGACCCTGGAAACATTCATGGTCAGGCTGAATGGGGCTCTGAACAACCTGATCTGATTGAAGATGTCCCTGCTCACTGTAGCAGGGGTTGGATTAGATGACCTTTAAAGGTCCCTTGCAATCCAAACCATTCTATGATTCTGTGATCAGCCCTCCAGTGTGCAGACAGCAGGTCTCACAGCTTGACTGCTTCAGCTCAAGATGCATTTTCATCCCCTTAGTTGAGGAGTCCCCAGTTTGCCGTCATCAAGTGTCTGAACATGGAAACACTTCCAGTTAAATGCAGGTAGAAAACAAGGGCGTTTGCTTTTCTGGTCTACTGGCCACCCACTCCTCTTGACCCATAGTGCTGGCAGAGGAGAGCAACAGTGAGCCTTGCCCTGAGCCTGGCTGGGGAGAAGGAGACCTTGGTGATCCGTGGAGGTGAGAGCAGGGGCTCTGGCATGGGCATGTGCAAGAAGCCCCTGCTCATGGTGCCTGCCTGGCATCTGACCCGCTAATGATGGGAATACATCACCCATGCAAAGGCTGCAGCTGCACCCCGCTGCTTCCCTCTGCATCTCGCCAGCTTCCACAAACCCTCATTACCATTCTGAGACAGCACAAAAATAAACTTTTATCGTCATGAATTATTTAAGCTCACCAGAGACATCCAGATGAATCAAGCCAACAGACAGAGAAGCAGATCTCTTTGTCAGGAAACATAGTTGTGAACCAGGAGCACCAAGAGTGTCACATTTCTGGGCAGACCAACAAATTATTAACCAGAGCTTCTTATCTCTGAGCACTTGATTTTTCACTGTGAATAGACAAAAGTGATGCCTCGTTGCTGCTTTGGGCTGAATGGTCTGTGGCCATGGAGCTGAATGACTCCAGCTGAATTCAGAACATCTGCAGGCTTCCTCTCCGGGGAAGGCTTTGGTGTTTGTCACTAGCAACACATTTCAGCCATCTACTCATCTGCTTGATCCAGACAGAACCAACATATTCCCAACACATTTGTCTGAAAAGATCTCATCATGGAAATTTCAGTCCTTACAGCTGAAAGCTCATAATAATGCCTACCCCAAATATTCCTGGTTGCAAATTAGATTGTTGCTTTTGGATGGCTTGTAGAGCAGCTCATCACCATCTTCTTTATAGCAGCACTTCTGTGTACTGGATGGTTTCTGTCATGCCTTCTTCCCTTTCCCTTTTCTCAGTGAATCTAACCTGCACCTCTCACTCCTTCCTGGTCACATTCTGTGCTCCTGGTTTAGTGGCTCTTCACCGTTGTCTCCGAGAAATCCCACTTTGAAATAATATTCTTACAGAACCCCTGATGGCAGAGAGATTAGAACAAGAAGGAATGTCATTTTAGATATAATTATTCCTTCCCAAGCTGTCCCAGCCCAAGAGAGAAGTTCAGTGGGGGAGGCAGACCCTCATGCACATGTAGCTAAGCTCTTGCTGACTAAACAGAGGAAAACAAATACAACTTCCTTCTGGAGCAGTTCTACACCAAGTGAACCAAACCAGTCTTCCCAAGTCTCAGAGGACCCCAAAGATGCTCTAAATTCCTCCAAGATGCTTTTCTGGAAGCTGGGAGTTCTCAAAATGCCAGAGACACTCCACAGATCTCCTGTCTCTGTTTGTGCCATCAGAGAGAAGAAATCTGATGGCTGAAAGTCCTTTTACTGATCCAACAGGGACCTGAGCCAGAGGTGAGGAGTATCCCACGCCCAGGTGCTCAGCAGTGCCACGTTTGCTGTGCTAACATTCAGCCCAGGCTTTAGACCCAAGCACACACTTCAGCCTGCTCGCCCCTGCTTTGCTGACCACAGCTCACAGGATGAAGCTCTCGTGGCCTCATGAAAAAGCAACATTATTAGAATGTTGCCCTGGAGTTAAAAAGAATTATTTGATGAAAGCCTATAAACTGAACAAGCGGACTTTCAACATCACAAGTAGGTTCCACAAAATGCTTTTAATGAAATGAAATTTCTGATGTCCATTAGTTCTGCTGACAGGGAATTATTAGAAGACTGCATCCACAAATTTGCCTGCTGTTTGCTGGAGCACTAACTATTTCTATCCTCTTAATTCACTCATGCTTTTAACTAATCCACAATACTTAGCAAAGCAGCAGCAGAATCCATGGCATGTTTTAAACCAAGTTGGCATTAGTGATTCCCTGCTCTCCTAGACAGAATTCAGCATCTAAATCTTCATGCCTTTGAACAACCAACTTCCCACTCATAAAATACCCTCCTGGTTGTGCTCAGCATGTGGAACTGTTCACAGACTCTTTACACAGCTCTTCACGCAAGAACCTGCTCCCAGAAAACACTTTGCTTCTCTTACTTCAAGCATATTCTCAAATTCCATGCTCTGCATGAACTTATGTCTGGTAATGCATGTGAGTGCAGGTGGGATTTCCCAGAGCAGCTGCCTTCCACCACAGCAAATCTCCAGCCCCAGTAAGCTTCTGTCTAGCAAATAACAGCATTTCCCACCAGTAAGGCATCCTGGAGGGAGAGGGACCCAAAAGCAGTAGCAGTGGTACTGCTGGGAAGTCTTTCAGGGGTCAGGCAGTGCTCGGAGCTGCACTCCAGGCCAGCCAGAGAAACCACCTTCATCAGCCCTAAGCAGGTGCCCAAGTGGAGCCATGTGTGTGAGCAGGGTCAGGGCTGGCCAGAGGAGAAAGGATCTGCTCATTTGCATGACTCCTCCTAAGCTTTTTTTAACACAAAATTTGAGGGTTAATGAGGTTTGGCACAGCCATCTCTATATATCAAAACAAGAAACTCCTCGTGGTGTGATTTTAGCCACGGCTCAAGAAGGAATACTGTGATTCTAATTCCTCAAAAAAGGGGACTTTTTGTTTAGCCTTTTGGGTTTGGGTTTTTTTTTTGAGAAAAGTCCACTTTGCCCTTTAACAGAGGCTGGATCTTTTAATTTCCTTTTCTCTTAGTGATTCAGGGAAAGGAGAGCACAGCTATCAATACCGTCCTCAATTCACAGACATGTTAACTCTTCCATCAAAAACTGAAGTTTTAATCAAAAAAAATCTTAAAAAGGAAAAAAGCCAAGTCTTTTCCTCAGGTCAAGCACTTACTGCATTCCTGGCAGGTTTCTTCTCTTTTTTGTCACCGTGATGTGAAATTTTTTCCATCATAGCCTGTTTAGCACTCAGTTCCCTCATCCATTTCATCGCTATAGACTATAAACAGCAACTCAGGATAAAAATACAGCTGAGCTGACAGTCAGGGAGCATCTCCTGCCTGGCAGCAATCCTGGCTGGTAACAGTGCCCACCCCTGAGATGGAGATGGGGCGCTTGAGCTGCGGTGGCCCCGCACGAGCTCCCCATGTCCCCACAAGGGGGTTTTTGCAGGCACCCTGTGGAATTTGGGTTATGGGATCACTTTAACCCACTCTTTTTCCTTCCCTCTCGGTTCTCTCGTAGGCCCCAACGCTTTCACAGAGGCAGTGGCGTACATCCAGACTCAGTACGAGAGCAAGAACAAGTCCCCCAACAAGGAGATCTACACTCACATCACCTGCGCCACCGACACCAACAACATCCAGTTTGTCTTCGACGCTGTCACAGATGTCATCATCGCCAACAACCTGCGGGGATGTGGACTCTACTGAAGCACCTCCTCCCTCGTCTCCTGGCACCTGCCAGGAGCATCCTCCAGTCCTGCGGACAGGTCCTCTCTTTCCTTGTTTTTTCCTCCTCAGAAGCTGATGAGGAAGACATGCATAAATCCCTCCTCCTGTCCCAGAAAACTTTACAGCAAGTTCTGCTTTCCCCAGACCCATTTTACTTTATTTTGGCTCATTTTTGGTTCATTCCCTTACTGCCTCATTCTACTCCTCCGTTCCCATTCACAGTGCCGTGCAGGGAGCTAACGCATTTCCCACAAAGTGCATTTCAACTGCCAAAAGACAAAAATACTTCAGTTTTAAAGAGAGAAAAAAAATCAAAGCCTTAAAATACCGGTCAGGAACACCATAGTTTGGAACCAAAACTTTTTTTTTTGCCTTGAAATTAAGGGATATTGTTCATTCTCCTGGGTATTTGTCTTTTTTTCAAAAACACTATTCCTTTGGGAAGTGCTAGATACAACCTGCTCATTTTGAGGGTACCTTACAGCTCCAGTTCTGACCCCAAAGCTGGAGGGTTTGGTGTTGAATGCAGCCACCCTAGCTTGGATTTATATATTCTCCTTTTTTCCAGACAGCTATTTGAACAAGTAAAACAGCCATATCAAGTTCTGCTGGTGTCTGAGTATCAGGAACACAGTAACAAAGCCTACTAAGCCTTGCCTAAAAGCATTGATTACTGGTAGCAGCTTTACCTCAAGTTTTTCAAAATTAATGTTAAATTTTATCTAGTGGTTGTCATAACCCATTTCTGAGGCACTCCCATGGAGGCCATGGAGCCACTGGGCTGGGACCCCTGGAGCGTAGGCAGCAAAGATGCCCCGGGAATGGTGTCCTGATGGGGACCCCACACTCAGTGGCAACCTGACAAGGAAGTCAGCCTGGGTTCCTGGTGACCTCTCCCAGAGCACCTTCCAGCCGCAGTGATCCTGCAAGCATGCAGCATCTCCTTCCAAACTTCAGCCTTGAAACACTGGGGTGCACCAAAAATATTTAGCCCTGGCTTCTCATAGGCAGAGTCTGACCTTGAAACACCTGAGATGTGGAGAGGTGCTTTGGGAAGCCTCTCTGTGCTTGGGTGGCAGCAAAGTGCAGGATCCTTGTGGCCCTTCATTGTCACTCGGGCATCTAAACACCCTGAGAAGCCCAGCCTTGTGCTCTGAGCCTCCTTGGCCAAGCAGAAGCAGGTGCCTTACCTGTGTCATCTCCTGTCTGAGCATCCCAGAGAGACAGCTCCAGGTCTGGAGTCTCCAGTCAGGGCATCTCTTTACCAGTATCTGTGGCAAGACAGATAGTTTACACTGGCTGTGTAGTGGCAAAGGAGATCTCAGGGAGCTGATTTGAATCAAGTGATGGAGTGGGAAGGAAAAGTGCAAGGAAAGGAAGGAAAAAGAACAGGGGGAGAGGTGTGAGAAGGGTAAGGGTAAGGCCCAGCACAGCAAAACTGGGGGCTCAGAGGGGAGCACAAAAGCAGGTGGACTGAGGTACATGTGGCCATCTGCTTGCCAACACGAAGAGCTCTGGGTGCTGTTGGGTTAAGGCAGAAGGGAATGTGAGAGGTGGGGTGTCACCTCTGGGAACATGGAGGGACCCTTAGAAGTCCACCCTAAAAGCTTGTTGGGTGTCTGGGTGAGATGACCACCTCTGTGATTCCACTTGGGGCCCACCTCACCTGGGGGCACGTAGGCCCTGCTGATCCCTGCCTCTTCTCTGCCTCTCAAAAGTCCATGATCTTGGAAAACGTGAGTCTTTCCAGACTGGCCACAAGTTCAACTGTCTTATCACAGGAGCCTGATCTAGGAGTGGTTTTCAGGTTTCAGGTCTGAGTTTTCTCCTGGGCTGTGCGTGGGAGGAACAATATCTCTTCTCTCACTGTGCCCACTTAGGAGAGATGGTGTGAGAGCAGCCCAGAGCAGCACAGCCCAAAGGGAAGGGGCCAGGTGAGTGTCAGTGTGCTGGAGGCAGGGACAGGAACAGGTAGGGTGGCACAGATGGAGAGGACAGTGGGACAGGTTTAGGGGACGGTTTGGGAGAGAAGTTGCAGAAGGGAGATGAGGCATATCGAGTCAGCAGGGAGGAGGGAAGAGAAGGGCACCTGAGGAGAGTCCCCATCAGGGGCTGTGCTGTGCCAGGACAGTGCTCGAGGGACGTCCATGACAAATCCCCAGCCAGGGATGTGAGCAGGAGCACCCTGGGGCAAGCAGGGACGGCCTGCAGAGGAAAATGAGGTGACTGTCACCCATCCAACCAGCTTGCAGCCCAGCATGGGTGGTAACTGTCAGTAACCCCTAAACAGCACTAAATGATGCATTTACTACAGCACAGTGAGGACCTGCTGCTGCTTTGCTGGGCACTAACAGCAATAACGCAGCTCTCTGCCTCCCCTGCTCTGGCACAAGCCAGCACCCACCTTCCTCTTCACCATCTCAGCCTTAAAATGCCTCCAGTGACATCAGCTCCCACAAAGAGCTGGCCAGCAAAGCCAGGCGCCCCTTTCTGCCGCTCACATCACAGCCCACCCACACGTCTTGTCTGAGCCCCAGCAGTAACACCCAGCATCCACGTGGGTGTTGGGTCGAATCCAGGGCTGAAAAGCCAGAAGTTGGTTGCATTTGGTACATAAAGTGTGTGTATCCACTGGACCCAGAGTGTAGTGCCAGCCCCTAGTGTGCTGGTGGCTGGTGGTGGCAGGGATGCAGGTCTTTTATTAAGCTCCGTAAGAAGAGTTTGACCAGAAAGAGTTTTGGAGATTTTCTGTTCCCACCCCTTGCTGTGAATGACGTTTTATCCAAGCAAATAAGTAACAGAAGCTGTTCCCAGAGAAGGCAGTGCCACACCAAGGCTTTGCGAGCTCGCAGCGTAAAGCTCATGGAATATTTTGGTAAAGACAATTTAAACTAACTCAACTCCAAACTGCCAAATGCAGTCAAGTGGCCAGTGCTGGCTCAGTGCGCTTCTGCTGCTCTCTGGGCTGGATTCAGGTAACCCAAGCCCAGCTGTGCCAGCTGTGGGTTCCAAACCCCCTCTGTATCTCCAGCAGGTTCCTGGCACGTTGGTGATAGGTGCTCCATGGGGAGAAAAGGGAGCAAAAGCAGAGGAAATGTTGCCACACAGAGCCTCTTCTTTCATTTTCTTTGGCATACTGTGTGTCTAAAGCAACATCTCAGCTGCTGCTGCTGACATTCCCTCCCTCACACGAGTGTCATGAGGATTCACTGACAAATGCTGGAAACGGCCTTTGGAAGATTAAATGCTTCCAGTGTTAAACACTACTATTTCTCCTGCTTGATGGCCACATATAGATTTTTGTCTCCAGAAAGCTGCCAAATCATTACTCGCTGCTGGCTTCTGCATCCTCCAAAGCCTTTCCTGACAGATGTGCCTTCTGCAGGCAATCTTTTGCCCCGTGCTTTTCCTAAACACCAGCAATTCTTGCAGCAGTTGCCTAAAAACACCTTGAAATACATCGCCTGCTTTCAAAAGCCTTTCCTGAACAGCCCCTTGTGCTTTGCAGTTGCCATGCTCTGAATCCAGACCCTTGGAGACCTGGAGCTGTGTTTGATTTGCAGTCTCCACTTAGCAGGGGTGTTGCAACTGGTACAGCTGCATCAGAAATCATACCAGGGCATGGGGAATAGATTTTAAAAGCACAGAATTGAAACAGCTATATACACACCCTGCTGCCCTTCAAAGCTAATGTAGGAGTTTGCAAAAAAAGCCCTTTTTGGGACACAGGAGATTTTTAATTACTCAGGTCACTTGTCCAGCAGCAGCATCCGAGGGGTGTCAGCATTGAAAGCAGCATTAGCAACTCAAGATAGGCTTCAGACAGCAGCAAAAAGAAAGAAGGAAGCCCCCCCCACACCCTTCCCCCAGCTTGCTCCGTAGTCAGTGAGAGTGTGGAGCCATGACAAAACAAAAATGCAAATAGCTTCTTTATTTAAACAACAATTCCAATGAAATAGAGAAACCCATAGAAGGAAAGTCTTGCAGTGCTGCAGGGCTGAGCTGCAGACCTCCTTGGGAGGATGCAGTGGCTGGGCTGGCTGGGAGAATGAGCAATAACCACGCACTGGGAAAGCACACACTAAAATACAGCCCCAGACTGCCAAGGCCAGTTTTTAATCTAGCAACTAGAACTCACACACGCTGTGGTTTCCACAGGGGGCCGGAGGAGCCCAGCGGAGCAGCGGGACAGCGGGAATGCTCGGCGAGGCCATCTGGCCCTGCCGGCTGTGAGCAGGAGCGTCCCTGCTGCCCCCGCCCTCCCGCCGGGCCTGGACAGTCAGACTCCTACCACCCGCCCAAAACACTTCCAACTACATCTCTCTCAGGAGTTTTGTACCGGAATTAGCTTCTTGCCTTCAGGCATCTTTCCTGGATGGCCGGCCAGCCTGTCCCTCCATGGAGGGGACAGCATCCTCAGAAGCAGCCTGCCGTGCCTCCTCCATAGATGTGATTTTGTTTTACAGGACACTAAAAGTATTAATGAGGGAGTCTTTAATGTATATTAAAATGTATCTGGTGGGTTTAATCTATCATGGCATGAGCCCCGTGCTTGCCTGCAAGGCAGCAGACCTTGTTCTCAGGCCAGGAGTGCCAGCTCCAAGAGGTCAGGATGGGACACAGAAGATGTCCTTTTGCCAGAAGGTCCCCGTGTGCCCAGCCCCTGCTGTGCAAAGTGTCGGGCAGCCCCTTGCTGTGCAGCTCAACAAGGCAGGCATCACCCACGGGGACTTTGCAGTCAGTGCTGGGAAAGGAACCAACACTTCACTGTTAGTCCGTGTGGTATGTCCCAAGTATTTTGTAGTCAAAAAGTCTCCTGGAGCCAGGGAGAGCTGCTGAGCTCCTGGGAACAAGGCTGACCATCTGTCAAGTCAATTAGAGAAGCTTAGTGCTAGTGTGCATGAGTCTTCTCATGGGCCAGGTTTGTCTTCAGGTGTAGCACCAAAAACTCCACAACCATTTCCAAGGAGACTAAAACACTCATTA
Source organism: Atrichornis clamosus (assembly GCA_013400975.1). Classification (NCBI taxonomy): domain Eukaryota; kingdom Metazoa; phylum Chordata; class Aves; order Passeriformes; family Menuridae; genus Atrichornis; species Atrichornis clamosus. The sequence goes on along the minus strand of WBMZ01007981.1, from coordinate 38,796 downwards.
GTGATCTGACACTGAAGCATCGAGGTCAGTAGAGATGGTGCTTCTGAGCATCACCCTGGAGCACCCAGACCCATCACTCACTTGCATCCCCAATGCCCACATGAGAAAGCAGAGACATGGTCCAAGTGGCACAAAATTGTGGGCCATGGTCTTGCCTCTACCTCCCTGCAGGAAGAGCAGGCAAACACCCCCCGAGGCTCCTCGAGACTTGAGGGTACTGTGTCATTTCTGAGCTCCAGCACTGACACGGTGTAATTGATGCTGACAGATATAGGTACATGACCTATATAGAGAGTTCTGCTGAGAATGTGACTGTGGGAAGGCACTTTTCACAGGACCACTCATGCCCCAGCCAGCAGCCTGGGAGACCTTTATTTGTGTGCAAAGACAAGTGAGCGAACACAAGCAGGTGCAGCCCTTAAATACCGATGCCTTAGTGAGAGGAGGAGGAGGAGGAGCACCAAAGCCTCCAGCTGGCACCCTGCAGGCAGAGGGAGAGGGGAGGGAGCTGGATTCAAGAAACATCTCTCCCCAGGAGGACAGCTCTGTTCATGGACACTGGGTGCCATAGGCACAGGGAGGAGACACGAGGAGAAGAGGTAGAGGGCTGAGAACCAGCTGGGTGCTCACTGCCCCAAGCCCTCTTCCACCCAGTGTGCTGGAAATTAGCATCAAGACCCAACCCTGACTGTCCTGTAGTGCAGGCAAGCAGCTCCAGAGCTAAACCCCTGCTCTGGTGGGGAGAGGAGATCATAGCAGATAAAACACCATTTTCAGCAGTGCCTGAGTCTCACCAGCTTTTCCAGTGCTGGGCCAATGTGGTGGCACTGGGCAAGCAAATAGGGTTGTTTAAACACCAGCCATTGCCCTAATTTGTGATCCTCAGCCCTATTCCCGCACCTCCCGTTTCCCCCTTCAGCTCGACAAGGGGAGAGTGACCATCACCCTGCCTCTGGGCTCCCCGCTCCCCACCACATTTCTTCCCGAAGGATCGCCGGAGGCCGTCACAATTTCCCTTTTGCTGGTTTCCCGCTCAATCATTTCTCCTGCATGTTTGATGGCCCAAACTGTATTAACTGTAATTTTGTACGAAGAGTGACTGTCCATTGGTTTAATAGAGCATTAGTTGTTGTAATAATTTATTGGCTGTCAGTAATGTATTTATTAGTCACAAAATGTTAATAAAGTGCCAGCTCTTTTCTAGTGTGAGAGTGGTTTTATTGTGTCTCCCTTGAGCACATCCAGCTTCTCAAACTCCTTATTTAACCCTATGGCTGCTCCATGAACACTTGCACCACACACAGCACCCGCTGTCTGCCACAGCCTCGTCTACCTGGGAATAAGAAATTTGAAAAGGATATAACCAAAAGATACTTCATTTTAAGTAAGTATTTGGTGGGAATGTTTTTTCCTTTGCTCACCACAGGCATCAGCAGGGCAGAGCATTCCTGCTGCCCCATTGCTTCCTCCAACACTTCGGCTGCAAATCCTGTACAAGTCACAAGCTTTGCTTTTCCACTGTCTCTTTGTGCAAGCGCAGAGGCAGAGGACTCATTGCTGGTTCAGTCCAGTAAATGGGGTGTTTTCCTCCTTGCAGTAGCACAAAATGTCTCCACATCTCTCCCTCCCTTTAAAATAATGCTTGAGCCAATTGGTTCTTTTATGTATAAACAAGACCTTCCATTATTTGGGGCATGAAATAGAAGTAAAGAACTTGAAGAAACTAAGAGGAAATTTGCTATAAACCTCAGTGGAAAAAAATGAGCCCTGGTTCCTATTGACTTCACCAACTTCCAGTGATGCACCTTCAGCTGGACCCATCCTCAGACATGAATCCCCACGTGGCCCAGCCTGCATCAGACAGAACTACAGGCCAGCCTTGAGAAAAGCACATGGCTGAGAGGGAAAGGGTTTTGCCTTGTGTATTGCTGTGGGGGATTTTAAAAAACCTTCTCCAGGATGCCATCCTGCTCAGATCTGCTGCATGGTGGCCAGGGCCCAGAAGTCACCAGGGTTATTTTGCCTGAAAGGGGCTTTTCTTTTCCCTGGGCAGAAGCTTTATTTCAGCTGCTCTTTCACTAACACCATCACTCCTTTATTTAATATAACACATATATGGGATGAACAAGAAAAAGCCCACCCAGATCCTCTCCATGAAAAAAGAAATCACAAGATCCAGGAATTCAGCAACAACCACAAGTCAAGAAGAACCACATCCTTTTGTGGCAGTTTCTGGTTTCCCTATGAATAAGGCTTTTTTTAATTTCAAGATAAGGATCAAATTGAAGTCCCAAGGCTTTGGAAAGCGCCTGCTTGGCATCCCCAGCTACTCTTTGTCAAGGAACCGACAGTGCAATCGCGAAGCCTTTCAAGATGAAATCAGACAGCTGCTAAATTTTGCATGCAAAAGCTACCGTTGAAGTGGAGCTAATAAAATGACTCACTAATAAAACATTCATGGAAAACTCCAAAATGTGTAATTGGGTCATCATTTCATTAGCAAACACACGTGTTCTCACAAACCTTCTGTGAGTCCAAAGCCCCCTTTGCTGCACCTCCAAAAAGAGGGGCTGTGGGGGGTGTTTGCTGCAGGAGGGTTCCCCCCCGGCTGCTGAGCCCCCGGAGCACAGCTTTCCATGGGATTTCCACAAGGCTCCTGTGAACAGCTGTGTCCCCACAAGAGCTGCAGGCAACCAAGCCAGAATTGGGGGGCTCAGCCCCAAGAGGGGGTTACAGGGAGCAGCCTCAGACTTCACTAAACCCTGGGCTTGCACCAGAAGCTTTGCAAGTTCAAGTCAAAACTTGGTGGGTACAAGCAATGAAAGGAACACGGGGACTTCCTGAAACATCCCCCAAAGCTGTCAGTGGAGCAGCAGGGAGTGGCTTTCTGGTGATTCTAAGAGCAAGTTAATGATGGAGGAAATTTTTGGGAGCTGCTGGAGAGCCAGATCTGTCCTGTCCAGTGGCACCTTCACACTAACAGTGAGTGCATGTGCCTGCATGAGAACACCCTGCTCTGGGGTGCCCTGCGGCTGCTGATGCGGCGCAGGACAACTTCACCTCACCTCCTGCTGTTCTGTCTGCTCTTCACTCCCTAAAAAACTTCTCTACCCTGGGGGAAAATGGCTTTATATGGCTTTTTTTCCACATGCGTAAGGAAACAAAAAACCAAAAAAAACCCCACAACAACAAAACTACAGCTTTTAGAAATTTGCCTTTATTTATGCTCCTACCAAAGCTTTTCCAAGTTTAAAGTCTCCTTGGAGCAGCCTGCAAGCCCAGAGCACTCAGGAGAGCTGGGCTGGCAGAGGCACCTGCGTGGTTACCTCCATGCAGCAGCACTGGGATTTCTTAGGAGCAACCCAGCCACCACCACGGTATTTTTAAAGACAAGCTGAAGATTTTTCCAGGGGTAGAAGGGTCCTGTCAGGACAGGACGTGCCCCAACCTCTGGGAAATCCCTTGGCACTGGTCTCACCACAATGGCACTGCTCAGTGCCAAGCACCCTTCAGGGCAGGTCCACAGGATCACCCTGGGATGGCCAAAGCTCCCTCCATCCCAGTCCCCATGCCCAGTGTGTCCCAGCTGTTGGCTGATGCTGTCTGTCCATCCTTTATTTGGGCTCTCCAAAGGATGCTTCAGGGGCACCCAGTTCCTGAAGAGAGACAGGGCCCTTTCCCGACTTCTTTGGTGAGGCAGGGGAGGAGCAAATGACTTTCTTCCTGCTCTTCCTTGAGGTTTCAAGTGCCTGCCAGAGTGGCCCCACAGAGATGCGAGGGAAAAATCAGCTGCAGCCCCACACCTGCCCTGGCCTCCAGGCCAAGAGGAGGGCAATACCCCATTTCCTCCACCTTTGTAACCAGCTCACATTTACAACTGCCTTATTTTAGAGACTTTTTTGCTTGCTAACTGTTTCAATTCAGAAAAATGTTCTCCTCTCCTCTAACTCTGTCTTTGCCTCCCTCTCTCCCCTCTCCTCCCTCTGTGCTCCCCGTTGCAGAACCGCATGCACGAATCTCTCATGCTCTTCGACTCCATCTGTAACAACAAATTCTTCATCGATACCTCCATCATTCTCTTCCTCAACAAGAAAGACCTATTTGCTGAGAAGATCAAGAAGTCACCTCTGACCATCTGCTTCCCTGAGTACACAGGTAGGTGCCGGGGCCGACACGGCACAGCCGCTGTGACGCCCACCCTGCGCCAGCGGGGCCGGGGGGACAGAGGGGACAGGGCACCTTTACAGGGGGGCAAAAGCACTGCAGCACCCCACGTGGGAGGTGGGGCTGTGTCCTGGGGGGGGCAGTTCTCGTGGCAAAGCTGCACGAGCAGCTGGTGGGACAGAGGGTCAAGACAGACAGAAATGAGCCTGGGCACAGGGAGCTGTGGAAAGAAGAAGCCTTGGCAGGAGCCAAGTGGCCACTGCCGGAGCCACCTGTTTGCTGGTGGTTCCTGAGAAGCTCCTGCAAGAGGAGCCAAGACACGTGGTCTTCCAGGCTGCATCTTCCTGGGAGTGCCTTCGTGCAGGGTATGGCTGGGGAAGGAAAGAGCCCCTCTACAGCAGAAATCTGTGGAACCACAAGAGAATCATCCATTCTTTAGTGAAACCAGCATGGCCTGGGGAGAAGAACAAATAACCAAGAAGATGGGCAAGAATAGCTACTTCTGAATTCTCTAAGGGAAAGGAAAAAAGGCAGTTCAGATCCAGACCCCAGCAACCCCTACAGATACTGAGATGTCTCTGAACTATGCCACCCAGAGCACACCCATCCTGGATGCCAAACCCTGGCGACAAGGTGGCACCCATTCCCCGACAGCATAAGCACACCAGGATTTCCACCAGAGGCACTAAGGCTTCTCCATCACGAAGGCACCAATACTTTTTTCACAGCCACCTGGCAGAACAAACCAAACTATCCCAGATGCAGCTGTGTGGCACATCCCGGCTATCCAATGGAGGGGGACACCCTGGTGGCACTGGCCCCCCTCCCCTCTCCTTTGGCCACCCACTGCATCGGGAACAAGGAGAACCAGCGAGCTGGAAAAGGAAAATAAATCTCCAGATAATAGCAGCTCTTGCAAAGGCGATTTCAGGGGCGTAACTCAGCTTTGTGGCTTCCCGCGAGGGGCCGGGCGCAGCCTCTCGCCCTGCCCTAAGCAGCTTAATGCAATAATGCACATTTTTCGGCTCAAACATCTGGCGCCTCTCCAGCCCACCTTCCCAAAGCAAACCTCGCAGTCACCGAGCCAGCAGGGAACGTGTCCCCACACGGCTCCTGTCCCACCAGCACCCCTCACCCCTTCCAGAGCCCAGGCTGAGACCCCCTCCCAGCCCAGGCAGGGCACACAGAGGGGCTCAGCCCCACCAAGGGGGTACAGCCAGTGCCCATGGGTGATGTTGGGGTGGCCACCAACCCTCCCCCCTGCCTACCTGGCCGGGGGGCCACCAGGCCCCCCGGCCTTTCTCCCCCCGCCCCCCATTCCCTCGGGAGCGCTGGCGGGATGCGCCGCAGGACTCACCAGAGAAGCCAGGGCAGCAGCAAAGCCGTGGGGAGCATCCCTCAGGCACAGCCCGGCCGGGCACAGCTGGGGAGCCCCCTCCTTCCCGGAGGGAAAAAGGGGAGAGGGCGGAGGGGGCAAAGCAGCAACACCTGGGGAGGGCAGAGTCCCCAGTAGGGCCCAGGTGTGATGGGATTTGGGGGAAGATGGGGCAGAATGGGGTGGAAAAGGGTAGGTGGTGAGGGGAAGGAGGGAGATGGGAGGGAAAAGGGGGAAATGGACCTTTCTGAGGCATGAGTGGAGCTGTGGGCGGGTGGAAACAAATAGGTTTTGCCCGTTTCTGTTAGAATCAAAGCACTTTGCAAGCAGCAAGGGGCCGGGTGTGGCCGGAGGGTGGTGGCCCTCAGCCTTGACACGCCCCGCTCTGCCCCCCGCCTGTGCCCGCAGGTCCCAACACCTACGAGGACGCGGCCGCCTACATCCAAGCACAATTCGAGAGCAAAAACCGCTCCCCCAACAAGGAGATTTACTGCCACATGACGTGCGCCACAGACACGAACAACATCCAGGTGGTTTTTGACGCCGTCACCGACATCATCATTGCCAACAACCTGCGGGGCTGCGGCTTGTACTGACCCCCCTGGCGCACAGCGACTGCTTGGGTGGCGATCCCGGCGCCAGGAGACAAAAGAAACGTAAAAGTAAAAAATAACAACAAAAAAAACCCCCAACGCAACCACACACAGACACACACAGACACACGCGCGCGGGGAAAAAAAAAAAAAAAAAAAAGAAAAAAAAAAAAAAAAAAAAGAAAAAAAAAAAAAAAAAAAAGAAAAAAAAAAAAAAAAAAAAGAAAAAAAAAAAAAAAAAAAAGAAACAAAAGAAAAAAACAGATTGAAGGAGAGAAAAAAAGTCATCATAATCGTGCGAGTTGGTAAATAAAAAGGCATAAGGAAAAATTATATATATACGTATATATATATATAAAAAAAATCCACACCCACCTTTTCAGTTTGTTTTTTTTTAAACCCCGTCCCCCGTCAGGCTCCTCACTCCGGCCCCCGGTGTCCCAACTTGGGGGCACTCTGGGGGCCGAGGGGCTCTGCCGGACCCCACCATCCCAACAGCTCCCGGGGGTCCCTCCCGGTACCAGGCAGGGAGAGGGGGGAAAGGGCAGCGCCCAGGATCACCCTGGGCAGGGGCTTCTCTTCCCAGCAGTTAATTGACCATGGGCTGCTATTTTTTAATTATGACTATTATAATTTATTATTGTGGGTTGGCGCTTTTAAAATTATTATAATTATTATTACGATTATTATTATTAATTATTTTTATTTCCAGCATGGGCAAGGCCGGGCTGCCCCCACCTGCCCCCGGCCCTGCTGCCGCCTTCAGAAACAAAAAGTTGGGTTGGTTTGGTTTTTTTTTTAAAGAAGGAGGGAAAAAAATGAAAACTGCCCCCAGCCACGTGTCGCAGATGAAAAGGGAAACAGCAGCAACAAGATCGTCTCCCATTTCCCAGCCTGGCTCTTTGGGGGGAAGGCTGCAGTGGGAGCATCCTCCTCCTGCTCCCTTTCCAGGGTTTCCGGGGGTTTTAGGTCAGATTTTTTTTAATTTCCACTCCACTTCAGGCCAAAGCCCTCACCAGCTGGAGCCTGTGGGCTTTTCCCGTTGTTTCCCTCCATCCTGGTTTAACAACTCCCTGCTCCCAGTCGCCGCTCACTCTCCAGGTCCGTATCCAAAAGCACAGCTCGGCCCCCCCAACCAGGATCCCCCCTCATCCCTCCTTCAGGGCCGACCAGGGACATCAGGGAGGGCTATACAGATATATATATTTTTTATTTTACTTTATTTTTTGTTTAGAGTATTTTTTTGGTTTTGTTTTGTTTCTATTGTTTTTAACTCTTTCCAGTGAATGCTTTTTTGTGCTGCTTTTCTCTCCCCCTCTCCTGCCCCAGTCTTCTCTCCCTTTTAGTGAATGGTGTTTTCTCTCTCATGTGGGGATGTTTGTGCTGCAAAATAAGAAAAAAAGGAAAAAAAAAGAAAAAAATATTTTAAAAAAACCCAAAAAAAGCAAGAATGAAAATAATTCCAGAATTTTAAAAAACACACACAAAACCACAAAAAAATAATTAAAAAATAATAAAAAAAAACAACAACAAAAATCGAATGTAGTGTTTACATTGAAGCCACTGTTTTCATGACCAATCCCTCGTCATTTCTACTTTGATTAGTAACCAGATGTCTTCACGGTTTCACTTTTACGAGTTACCTTTGCTGAAGAAGAGCAGTCACACCTGTTCAAAAGAAAATGAATAAATAAAGAGGAAACTTAAAAAAAGATATTATATATATATATATATAAAAAGCGCCAGGTCTTTCTAAGCCTTTCTATTACCAATCAGTGAGGTTTCTGTGATATATTACACACTGCCAATCTCTTTCTCTGACTAATGGAAAAATTCATGTGTAGCTCAATAAAGAGAATGTTTGTCTGTACCCCGGGCTCTCCCCTCCTGCGCCTCTGCCTCCTTTTTTACCTGCTGCGCCTGCCTGCCTCCTTCCAAAGGGAGGGAGAAAAAACACCAAAAAATTACATTTTGGGGAGATTTGCTGCTGTAGCACAGGGAGAAGGGAACTCCTGATTGGTGTTACTGCAGACTGGGTGTAAATCCTGGGAATACAGTGTGTGGAAGCCCTCTGGTGCTTCACAACATCACTGTGGGCAAAAGTCCCCCCGAAAGACCTCCCTAAGCAAGAAAATGTTTTTATTTCTTTGGGGAGTGCAAAGCAATCATCAGGGTGAGTCCTTTGTTTGTGGCAACATCACAAATCCCACAATATTCAAGCTTTCCCCCCTAAGATATAGAGGACGGTTCTTCAAGAAAGTTGAGGTTTTCTCCCTGCTGCACAAGCGATTGGGGCTTTGTTTGGATTTTTTTGGGGTTGGTTTTTTTTCACAATTTGGTTTCTTTTTCACAGTTTGGGTTTGTCCTGCACTCTCCTTTGCCCCAGGGCCCCAGCTCCTGTGCGTGCCAGCACTGGGTGACCACAGGCGGGACACTTGGAGAGCCCCTGGCCACTGGGCTCAGCACCGGCACTGCCCGGCATGGGGCTGGATCTCGGCACCACAGCTGACATCCCCTCCTGTACCACGGGAACACTTCCAAACCCCACGGGACCTCCCGGGGATGGAGCCATAGGGAAGGTGGCCCAAGCAGCCAGGACCCCCCTGGGCCACCCCTGGCGTGCCCCCTGCCCAGCCCCCAGGAGGGAAGGGTGGTTGGCAGAGACTCCGTCACGCAGCAGCAGCTCCTGAGCAACACGGCTTTTCCAAGGTTCCTGCTGTTTACAGCGGCCAGAAGCGTATGTTGGCACCGGGAAAGTCGATCAGGCTTCTCCTCGAATGACCTCCCTTTCCAGGGAGGCAGAGCCAGCCAAGAGGCCACCACTGGTCTTTGTGCTCCTCTGCACAGACCAGCCTTTCATGGCTCAAGTAGGTCATTTTGCAGCAGTGCCGCAGGCAAAGGTGCCATCCAGTGGCTGCCCAGGGCCCACTCCTCTGGAAAGAATTGCCCGAGCCTCTGAAACTCCCCCACCCTTACTCCAGGAACCTTTCTCCTCCCACGGACACCGTCAGCCCCTTCTCTCATCTCTGGGCAGCCCAAGGAACTGCAGGACCTCGGGCAGGGGTTTGTCTGGGACAGGCTCCTGACACCCTCTCCTTCCCCACAGATCTGCTGCTGGCAGGACTGCATTCCACAGCAGGGTCCTGCAGCAGGCAGGGAGGGCTGGGGGCGGAGGAGTGACACTGCTCTGCCAGTGTCTTTCCAGGTACCTCTTGAGCAGTGGTGGAATTGAGGGGGGCAGGATGTCCCAGCTCCTCGAGCCTCAGGAGGAGGCAGAGGTGGCTGCTGCCAGCCAAGCCCTGGGGGACCAGGGACTCCTCACCGTCTGGGGCTGAGGAGGGGGCAGGAAGCTGCTCCAGGGCACTCCGAAGGTCAGTGGGCTGGAGAACAGGCCAAAGAGGTGGGTCTTGCCCAAGCCACGCCAAAACCCATCCTGGCTGCAATCAGCCCCTCTGCCGAGATGGAGCTGGGATCATTCTGCATCACGTACAAAATGCATCATCAGGTAAAACATCTTCCAGTAAGGAATTCATGGAGACTTGGAGCCCTCAAGAAGGATTTCTGTGTTGTTTTTTGCACTCCCAGAGGAACGTCCACTCCGCTGCTTGGATCACAACCCAAACTCTGCACTGCTCACACATACAATAGCTGTCATCCCTTCCACATGCTGCCAGACAGCTCAAACCCCCACTTGATTTTCAGTCCCTTGTGACACTGTTCCTCGTTCATTTCCATGTTCACAGCACAGCCAAATTCCAGTAGCAATTACTGCTCTGCAACCTGAGGCTTGGGAGAAGTTCCCAAACCCAGTGTTAGGCAGCTGTGCTCCCTCCTCAGATGGAAAGAGGCAACTGACAGGGACCAAAGTGCAGGTGTCCCATTTACAGACCAAACATGCACCAGGAACATGAGAAATCACACCACAGAAATTTACAAACAATATTTCCAACACTGATCAAGGTTTTATTTTTGGTTGGTTGGGGTTTTTTAACAATAAAAACAAAACAGCTGTATTCTAGGCAAAACCAAAGGTCTCAAAAAAATTGTTGAGGTTTACTAATAGCATTGCAAGGTAAGGCTTTCCAAAGAGTTTTATTGAAATAAATTATTTTCACCTAAACATTGATGCAATTCCTCTCAATAAATTCACCTTCACCTAAAAACCAACAGTAAAAAAAGTTACCAACAATTCTAGGTAATACTGGGCTCCTTCTAAAGGACGGTGAAACTAGAACTCACTCTTCAGAAGTTTAAAATTAAGTCACTGCCATGTAAAATTCAACTATGTAAGCTAGCGGTGGTGCCAAGGGGATCTCAAAAGTTCTTAAGAAAATCCAGGTTAGCAGTTGGGCTGCAGCCAGCAAAGGTCCGGCTGCCCCCATTCCTCCAGTCTTTCTGAATAAACTCATGGTGAGGTTGTGGGGTTAAAAATGAAATAAAAAACAAGATATTGGAGCGATCTCCGCGCCGTCCCATCCTTGTTGCAAGGGAGTCCAGGACAGGCAGGTTTTACTTTCGACTCCCTCGGCTTTATGGCAACGCTGCAACCTCACCTTATGTCCCTCTTCTTCACTCATCCCCCTCTATCCCTCACTTGTTTCTGGACACAAAAGGCAAAGGAAAAGTGGGGATTAACAGAGCCAGACCTCTGCCCGTGCAGAAGAGCCCAGCAACAGTACAATATTTTATGCTGGAATCAACGTGAATCAGCATTTTGCTGCACAATTCATGAATTCAAGATTTTCTGTGTTGTGTAGCCAGACTTCATCCAGTGTAAGAACTTCCCAGCGACGCTCCCCCAGCCCTTCAAGCCACCCTACATAACAGCCTTGGCTGCTGACAGGAACAGGGACTGAGGAGCCTGCTCATCTAACACAGGGCTTGCTGCAAGCTTCTAAGCTTCCTTCCCTCGGAGTAACTGCCCCTGATCTCGAGCAGAACGTGCCTGTGCACTCCATGACCTGCACCCACAGCTAACTCAGGACACACTTTCCCCAGCCTCTGCTGTGCAGTCAGCCCCATAGCTCATGCCAGCTGCAGAAATCATGCCCGTGGTTTAGAAATTGCCTTTTGTTTGTGAAGAGGATCAACGTCACATAGAAAATATTACAAAAAAGGTTAATTTGTCAGCTGTCCAAACATTATTAGACCACATGCTTTATACAGCAGAGAGGCAGCCAGCTCACTCGGCAGCACAGCCAGCTGAACTCTGAAGAGACACTTTCCTGCTGGTATAGAAAGCGCAGGGTTTTTTGTATTTAATTTATTTATTCAACGCTGCTCACGAGGAGGAGGAAGAAGGGGCAACGAGCGCTAAGAGTTTTGCTGCATCTGAAGTCTCCGTTCGGCGGCGGCAGCGAGGGTCCTGCGGCGCAGGGTGACGGCATCGGCCGGCGCCCCCTCAGGCAAAGGCTTCTCTGTGCTCAGCTCCTCATCGGAGGTTTTGTTTAAGTAACGCCTGAGGGGAAAAAGGGAAAGATGAGCGAGCAGAGCCCACCTCATTTTGGCTCTGAGAAACACATCCCCGCAGTCAGGGAGGGCTGGGAGGCACACTAGCAGGAAAATGCCCCAATGAAAGTGCACACAAGATACGTGCTCCTGGAAAAGCCCACATCACCTACGAGAGGCTCTCTAGAGTTGGCAGAAGTTCTTAGGTTTTGTGCAAGATCCTTGTGCCTGAGGGAAGGAGCCAGTTCTAAAGGTCAGGACTGTCCTCTCAACTGGGAGAATTCACAGCAGGGGAGTTACCGACTCCCGCTGTTCCATTACTGCGCTCCTCAGCCTCTGGCACTGCCCACCACAACCCGGCACTCCCTGATGACCCGAGTAAGCCCGTGACAGAAGGGGCACTAGGCCTGCAAAGTATAAGGTAAGGCCAGAGGACAAGGAAGCTGCTGCCAGAGCCAACCCCCCAATGAATTTTTACACTTAAATAACAAAACACAGCAGTTTGAAATTCAATAGCTCGTCAAAACAGTAAACCAGAAAGTCAAAAATACTTTTGTCTCCCTAAAAGACGTTTTTTCAAACATGAAGGAAAAATTAAATCTAGGAGCAAGCCTGTTTATACACTTGAAAAGGTGTCAAGCTCCCAGGCATTTATAAAGCATTTCAGTGTGGAAAACAAAAAGAGCAGCAGTAGCCTGACAACACCAAAGGACCCAGAACTCAGTGGGGTTGTTGTAAACCCTCTCAGCAGTGTCCCTGCAATACAAAGGAAGGGAAAACACTTGTCAAAACACTGCAAAGTTTCTTCTATATCACTAAAACTTCTCTGTTTGATCAGCAACTGGATGCTAGTAAAGTCCACCAACATGACTGGCATACACATAAAAAAGCTAAATTCTACCTATAACACCTGTTACTGGTTGGGCTAAAAGAAACAGTTCAGGTTGGTCCCTCTCTCTTCAGCAGTGCTGACTGCCTGGTCCTGAGCTTCTCTGGTGAGGTCCAGTAAGGGTCATCAGTCAGCTCTGTGCTGCTCTGGGCTCTGTGTTTGGAAAAAGTGATGCCTGACAGGAATTTCAGCTGTAACAGCACAGGCACTGAGGTCTGACCCCTGTGCCACGAGCCAAACTAAAGATTACTAAAGGACTCGGCACAAGTAACCTATTCTCACTTATTACAGGCTCAGACTAAAGCCCACTGAAACTGGAATAATCAGCCTCTGATTTCAAAGGGCTTTGGATCAAGTGCCCATGTGTACATGTTGGGACACACAACACTATTTCAGAGTTGGGTTTAGCAGTGTAACAGAATCCTGAGCCTGCTGTGGCAGAGGTATTCATTCCTCTTTCTGCTTTTCACATCAACCCAGGCTCTCAATGGTCATAATTCATTTGACACCCATTCTGGGGGACTCTGAGTGGCCAGGCTGGAGTTTTAGCAAGGAACGTACTTTCGAGCTTGTTGCAACAAGTCCTCCTTGCGCTGAACCAACATACGCTGCCTTTCGTCAGCTGACTTGGAGAAGCGACTTCCCCTGGCCTCAAAATCTTCTGCTTCATTAGGCTCTGCTTCCATTTCGCTGAATTCCACCATTTCTTCCAGTCTGGAGTTGAGTTCAAGCGGCACTCTTTCTGTCTAAGAGAAAAGAAAATAAGGCATAAGTCTTTGCAAAATTTGGGCTTCTCTGCTTCAAAACAAGCTACAAAGAACTGTCATTTTCTGAGGCACTGCAAGAAGCCAAACTCTCACCTGCTATACCCAATTTCCTTGGGTTCCTTTGAAAAGCCCAGCCAAAAACCAGAACAAAGCTATTTCAAACCATGCTCAAAGAGCCTGTATCCTATAACACTGTATCTTTTATGCCATGTTTGAAAGTAATGTCAAAGACAAACATTAATTACTCATAATTAATGCTCTCTGAAAATGGGGCATTTGAAAGTCAGATTCTGCAGCTGACTTGACAAGTGATGCAATAGTAAAGAGTTGAAAAAGCAGAAATCCACATACTAAGGAAAGAATAACAAATGTATTTGAAAAGATGATTTGTGCTCGAGAAGGGAATTTATGAGGCTTTGGTTCGCTGGGTTCTGCAGCACCCAAATTACCATGCTTTGGACTGCTGGAGCAAGGCTGGCAAGTGGCCCAAGCACAGTGTGCCAGGAGAGGAGCTGGCAGCCCCCACATGGCACCTCTCCCCCCTGACAGCCAGTTGACAACACTAACCCAAAAACTGAGCTGACGGATGATGATGCTGGGTACACCAGTACAGGGGAACCAGCACATCCTGATCACACCCTGTCACACAGGATCAGATCAGCCCTGCGATGCAGAACCGCCGTGATAACCAAGCATGGTGACATCAAGAAACAAATCACCTCAGTAAGCCTGAAGGGTGTAACCATCATTTGGTATCCCAGAGGACGACTCAAGCAAGTGGGACGCTCCAGGGAGGTACTGGCCAAGTCGGCTCCTATGGCCTTGTTTTGGGCCTTTGGCAGCGCTGCTGAGCAGCCCCGATGGCCAATTCCACGGGCAGCACAGTGGGATTGCTGCTCCAGCCCTGACAACCCAGACTCAGCAGCATCACAGTGTGCAACACACAGGTTTAGGCAGCTGATGTGCAAAACAAGTTGAGTCATCCCAAAGCCCTAGAGAGAGGCCAGTAACGCCATCTCCCTCACACAATGCCTTCAGAGAGCAAACACCAAGACAAATGTCACTTCCCATTAGGTAGGTGAGCCAAGCAGGAATCCCAGAGCCCAAGATAGCACAGCACAGACACTGCAACCTCAAACACAAGTACATGTCTTCAGCCTCTCTCGGCAAAAACCCCACAGCCGGAATTTACCAAAGGGCTCCAGAACCATACACACCAACAGGCCGGGATAACGTGGGGGCACCGCTGGACTGCCTCAAAGCACTGCCACATCCCTGAGGAGGGAGGGAGAGCCCCACAGAATGATCCCCTGGATTGTACCTGGGGCCAAGTGGCCTTGGCAGACCCAGTGGAACAGGTACGGAGCAACCCGACTGCTGCTTCCGATTACCACACGGGTGGGCAGGGAGAAGAGAAGCTCTGCTGGGGTAAGTAGTGAGGAGGCCACTCACTGCAATGCTCAGACAAGATCACTTGTTTTTCCCCCTGGACTATTTGTATCAGAAGATGTAAGTTGGCTCACCTAACATTTGGAGGGTTTTTGTAACATTACAAAGATCCAAAAACCCAGAGGCCAGTACTCTATCTGAGCACAAGAACAGTTACTAAGGATGTTTTAGAGACAAAACTATCACAACTGATTGCAGTGAAGGTTATGACAAGTCTCAGTAACACAGCAGATCACAGATGTAGGAGCCTTTATACTACAGAAACTATTCCTCTTTCAGGCTCCAAGAGAAAAACTAAGTTTCATGAAAGCCATGGGGTACCTCCAAAGTGTCTCTAAATAGCCACCAAGTACTTAAGCAAGAGAGGGCGAACAGGATAGGGATGGAGAGGAGGTGCAGAGCATTATGCACATTTGGTTACATATTGAAATCAAAATCAAAGAGACACCAAAGTGACAGGAATTTCCTAGAGGAAGGACACCACAAGGCTCCCAAGTCTCCTCTCCACAACAGCAATACTATCAATAGCAAGGAGTTAAGACTCCTTGGTAGAACTCTGAACTCTGCAACAAGGGTGAGCAGCTTGTCTGAAGGTAGCCTAAGCTAACACTAAATGTACAAAGCATTCCAAGGCAGGACGAGGACAGCAGCGCCTTCCAGCTTCCACAACACTACCCAGCTGCATGTTTCTCCCCACGCATGGCTGTCTCAGACTCCCACTTCAGCCTTTGCCTAGGATACCCATTTGACACAGTAAATGTCCATCCAGGAAAACCCGCACAGAGACCACCAGTTCATCCCACACAAGCAGCCACCAGCAGCCCCATTCAGCTGTGGGACGTTGACAACTGTTCCATCGTCTCCAGGCCATCTCTGTGCTATTCTACAAAACAAAAATAGGTTGCCATACAAACCACCATTCGCTCCAGCTAAAACACATCATCTGAGCAGAGTGCTCAGCAGCACTGAAAAGCAAAAAGGCGTCACTATCAGGGAGCACGTGCTCCGTGCTGTGACATACAAACACCACTCCCAGGTTTATCAGGTTCTGTAGAAAAAAGGACAGAGACAAAGGCAGTGCCAGTCAGGAGGGAAGAAAGATGAACAGCAACATAATTATTCAAAGCAGGATTTGAAGCCAGAACCAAGCTAAGGATAACTAGATAGATAGCATTGGTACCGAGAAAGGCTTTTCTCATTAAAGAGAAGGACAAACACCACAAAAACCTTCAAGGAAACCCAAAAAATTGAATTGCTAGATCCAGATCAAAATTTTCATTCCTGCAGTTCTGTAGCTGCTATCCCAGGCTCTTATCACATACCTGTACCATCCCTACCACCTCTTCCTCAGACTCAACTGCATAATCAAACCAAATCAAAGTTTTTTCTGTCTTGAAACCTGCTAACAAGGGAACTGCCACAGTTGAATTCCGGGTAGTAACAGGTTGGCTCTTCAGGTCATTAAAGGCTGCAGAGGCAGAAAGTCACACACCTCACAAATTCACCCTCTCAGCCAGCAGAAAGGGAGGTTTATAAAACAGAAACACTCAGGATGTTGCTACTACAGTCAGGTAAAACAAAAGTGAAATGAGATCTTAGTCTACTCACAGGGTCATTTTTTCCCCCTGCCACACTTTCACTAATACAGCTGCTTAGTAAAGCCCTTAGTTAAGAACAGCAAAATCCATTATTGTGCTTTATATGTAAAAGGGCTGTTATCTCTTGGTCCTGTTCTTATCTCACTCCATTCCTACCAAAGCTTCCCATGCCTTAAAGTGCTTCCTCCAGAAAACAAAAGAATTCTTATACCCAGAAAAGAAATACTGCTTCTTTTAATGGAAGTGTCTGAAGATGTACAGAATGAGAATGAGAAGAGGAAGGGGAAGAGCAAAGCATCCTGCTCTTCAGGTTCCACAGATGGGCACGGGCTGACCAGACATGAAAAGAGATATGATCTTCTTCTGTTCTTTGTATCACTTGAGAGCACTTTCCCTCAAGGAGGAAAGAGAAAAGCACACAGATAATCCTCTACATGGGCACCATGCTCATGTCTGTTTTATTTGCCCGACCGTGTTGACTCTGGTGTGAAATGCAAGGAAGGGCTGCCACCAACCTGACATTGTACAGAACCAAAAGGCACCTACCAGTCCCTGCAGCTTCTAATTGTGCTTTTCACAATTTTTATGCCAAATTACCTGTGTGACAGTTCCAGTATCCTCCAGATCAGGACTGTGCCGTTCCACAGAGTTGTTCAATGCAGGTCTAATGCTATCTGCACGCTGAAATGCAAACATCATGGGTTTAATACAGTGGGAAATGGCAAACAAAATCGAGTTCTTTGAACACATTCAAACTCTGCCCTCTGCAGCGTCAGGTGCTATGCTCAATTTAGAAACAGATAAGTTAGCAATAAACAGAATGCTTTGTGTTGAAAGAGAATTCTCTTTGCTTCCCCACACGCAGACTCCAGATAACAGTACTATCTGATATGCACAAAAACAGAATTCAGTATTCTTATTAACAGAAATGTTGTCCCCAGACTGCTTTACTGAAATCTGCTGGCACTAATTAGGAAACAAGGCATCATTTTGCCGACTTTCTTTTCAGAAAACCTTCCTAAGTGGTACAATTCAATTATGTGTCAGCAGAGAAATCAACTGAAAATGTTCTAAAAGCTCTGCACAAGAGAGACCGGGAAGAGCTGCTTTAGCTGAGCAAATATTTGTCTCTTGTCTAGCTAGGACATTTTCAATATATTTTTGGTACATGACTGAATACACTGCATTTACGGAGACTTAAACAAAGGGAAAAACAAATCTCAGATTCACCAGTGCTTCAACTTGCTTCATTCCCCTCACTCATTATTAACAGGCTCTGTGCTGTGGCAGGTAAGAAAGTCATTTTAGGGGCACAGTCTGATGACTCACCTGTGTGGGGAAAGGCACCTGGATGCGCCCTTCGAGGATGTTGTCAGTGGTGATCTCTACAGAACGAGTTAGCTGCAGATCCTGCAGAACTAAATGATAAGGAACCTGAGGGAACATCTCCTGAATCTGATGGGCCTGGAGAGAGCAATACAGCCAGTATCAGCAATAAAAAGAAGTCAGTTGACAGGCAGTACATCAACAGAAAGAGATTAAAAATATCATCGGCTCAAATATGCTGCTTATGATATGCAAACCCACACACAAAGAAAAGAGAAAGAAAACCCATACTGGCATTGACTTACAGGGCAATATGTTGCCTCCATTGAAGTCAACAGCAAAACTACAACTCCTAGGGAGACACCACATGGCCCTGAAAACTTAAGTTCCTGAACAGTGCTTGTAGATGCACAAAGGCTTCAAAAGCTCAAAAGCTTCCCAATCCTCTTCTTATGACAGCCTTTTTAACAAAGATCTATAAAAAACTCATGGGTGACTGAAAGCTACATCAACACTCTAAAGAAAAAAATCTTTTTTAATTTGTGCCAGATTGGTTCCAAAGTGGTACTGGTAAGGACAAGTGGAGTAAGTTTTCATAATTCATTCCCTCCAGCCACCTTGCCTATAGGCCAGTTTAATAGGGTCTGAAAACTCAAGTAAATGAAACCAAGTTGTCAGGGAACTGTTATTATTGAATTTCAAGTTAGTTAAGTAATATCCAAATTAAATAGGTAAGAGGGCAGATAAATAATATGCATTTAGAGTCCAACAACTAGATTCAGTAAGTATTAAAATCTCTATTTTCACTAATGCCCAAAGTCACAGGGGGCAGGGGGAAATGACAGAACAGCAATAAGAAAAGAAAGGTGGAAGGTGTTTTGAGAGCAAAGCAAAAGCTGTGCACCAGCTGACAGTGAGTTCCAACACAAGCAACTACTGCAAACCTAACTCTCCATTGTATTAGCTTGTGACCAAAACAACTGATGTAGCATTTCAGCCTCTGGCTTTCCCCTCAAAATACTTCCCTAGGTTTTTGTTCAGTAACACAAAGGAGAATTTCACTTATTTTCTATTAAAAATGTGTAACACTTTAATAATTTGCTACCCTGGGCCTTTCCATTAAAGTAGACATTTTAATATAAGTTGCTACTATACTTTTGATAATACACAATCCTATAAAATTGTTACTCATCTTAACAAAAGTCCATTTGTGCCACTGTGTCCAGTAAAAGAAAAACTCCACTGACCTCAGATAGAGGCACATTTAACTAATAAATCATCTGCCAACACCTTCCCGCTCCCTGCCTGCCCTCCCTCAAACCCCCTAAAAATTGTGGCCTTACCCTGCTGAGGTTTACACAGAAGTGAAGTCTATGGGAGAAAATTCCATCACTTTCACGAGGCACCTCACTGAACATTTATTAACATGCTGTAGAACATAGCAGCTTGAAGAACTCAAAGAAAACAACACTGCTCAAAGGAAATGTAGCATTTCACGAGGCCACATCCTTTTCTTTTTGTACTGCATTAGAGTGTTTATGGATGAATTCAACAAATCCACAGTTTCATCCTCTACACTTCTATCATCATCATGAATCAGCAAAAGCTGAGGGTGCTAGAGAGCCCCACCTCACACTGATAAGACATTCAAAGAAACAGTTATCTTGGAGCTTAGTGCTATTAAAGATTAAAAAAACAAATCAAAAGCCATAGAATGGGCTGGATCAGTTACCACTTGACCAACAGCTACATTATCTGGTTACAGACTCACACCCTTGCCTACTGCAAGTTGTGAGTGTACTGAAAAAGAGCTAATGAAGTTGCACTAAGCAAGTTGAGAAAAAGTCTGCCTATCTACACAGGAAGTACATATCATTTTTCTCCCTTATTCACCTACCTCCAGACCTGTTATTTTATGCTGGCACATTTGAACCCCAATATAGCCTTAACTTCACTAAAATAAAGCTTCTCTCACTCAGAAAAACAGCTTTTGTGTAGTATCTAACCACTGTTTTGCCTTCCTTCCCCTTGATGTTCTCTGTCTCCACGTAACCCTTTCCCAACACAACTCAAACAGGAAGGCTGAGGTGCTATTAAGGCACCCTTACCATAACATTGAGCTGGGAGTTGCTGGCTTGTGCGATTCCAAGGATGTTGGTGGTGTGCATCACTTCTACGGAAAAACTGGGCAGCCAGCTGGCAATTCGGGAGCCTGGGAGTAAGAAATCACCAAGAAAGTCAAGAAAGAATATGAGGATCTCAGCAGGCAAAGTATTTTTAGGTGTATTTAACGCAAGGCTTCATATTCCACAAGGTACATACAGAGTCAAATCCTGTTCTGGAATACAGGAATAAATCCAGGAATTTTACTAAAAACAGGACAGCTTCTGAACAATCTGAATTCAGGCCCAAAATGGGTCATCACTGAGAAATATTACTTCAAAGGGACACAGAGTAACTGAACAAAGTGACTGCTGCAATTGTGTGCTTGAGCTCTGCAGAGGAAGGCACATGGGTGGCTCCCTCCTCCTTCTGTGCTGCCACTTAAATAAACACAGGGTTTGCTCTATGCCACTTCTCCTTCTATCTCCATGGTAATTCTGCGGGTCTCCAAGCCACAGGGGAGCACAACAGGGGAGGACAGCCATCAAAAACACAGTGTTACTCTAAATATAAATGTCCTAACTGGAGACCTAAAGCACCCCAAAAGTGGAAGCTATGCAGAAGCTATAGCCAGTCTCAGTGTACCTAGAAATTGTCTGACCCTTCTCTGGCCAACAGTCTCCCCCCACAACCTCCAAAGATGGCGAAACAAGCACAGATGAGGAACAGGTCACTGTGTAAGTCTGCAGCATCTCAGCTACCTCATGGGAGCTCCGCAAGGACAGAGACCAAAGTTGAGCATTTGCAGTACTGAAACCTACTGAGAGACACCAAGACTGATATCAAAACCTGGGAAACTGTGGAAGACAAGCACACACCAATACCAAAACTCTAAAAAAATCTGGAAGACAAACAACATAAATTGTCTTTTTCAAAACAAGTTGTCTGCACACACAGAACTCATCATGGTCTGGAATCACATCTGTTTTGTGAGTACTTATAACACATCACTAAAAAACCCCAAACATGTAAAACTGCTGTGGTTACATGATTCCTTCCAAGACTAATCAAGCATTGCAAGTGTCTTGTATATTGAGTGGCAAATGGACTTCTGACAACCACACATTAGCTAGGGGATAGGGCAAAGACTGACTTTTAGACTGCACCACAGAATGCTTTTTTTTTCTCCTCTTAGACTGTCATTGATTAACCACCAAATGTTAACAAAAAAAGACACATGAATTTCCCATTCTGCTTGTCAACATGGCACACAATGAATAAATGCCAGTAATTGAAGCTGCTGATCACAACAAACCCAGAAAAAGGGCACATTTTGTGCAGCACTTGCACAAACCTTTCAAGAAATTGCCACAGCTCTGGGGACTCTCAGAGACACATCTGAGCTCTTGCAAAACAATAATGAGAAACACAAAGGTGTTTGACAAACACAAGCAGAGCATGGTTTGAGTTTCAACTGAAGCACAGACCGAATTCCCTTCTACAGAAGGCTGCTCCCTTTGTTTCTTTGGGCAATAGCAGTGGATGTCAAACATGTTCAGCTCACCATCAAAGTGGAAGAAGTGATTGTGCTGGTTCAGGCGTGGTCTGCCTTCTGCTGCTGCCACAGGGACCAGGTTCTCATCCAGATTTTCCCTTTGGTGATCCTCCCTCACGTGATGGCTGTCAGTGATATTAAGAGACATTCTGCAGGTGGGGCAAGATGTATCTTGTTCCAGCCAGGACCGCAGGCACGAGCTGACAGAAAAACAGAATATTGTGGTGAGCTTGCAACGTTTTTTCCAAGACACCACTATCACAAGTACATCAAGCAGCTGTAGCATATTCTGGACACAACATCAACACATGGACTGCTCAGAAATACTCTTTATGAGCTCCTGATGTCTCTGGCATAGATTCCTTATTTCTTTCAGCTGAAAATACTCAAGTGTTCACTTTTTATAAACATGCATGCAAACTTATCACAGACTTAAAACACTCTCCAAGTCTGTTGTCCCTCTAATTCAGAACAAGCAAGTTTTGCCTGAAAACAAAGCATTTCTCTTCTCTCACCATCCCCAACTGAAAAAGACAAAAACCAACCGGACACACAGTTAATGTATCCTGACACATTTTCATAGCAGTTCTGCCCGTGATGTGGCAATGGCACCTCCAGTGTTTTCAAATACCTTTTCAAAATACCAATACCCAAACCACAGAAGTTAGTACCACTCCAGGAACTCTCTAAACATATTTATTAATACTAACAATTCTGTGCCATTACAATCCTTGCTTAATTCTGAACATTTGCTGTCCTGCAGAAAGTGAGAGGTGTTTGAAATGCAAGTTGAAACACTCAAAGCTGTGCATGCTTTTTTATTCTGACTGATATGACCCAACTGCAATATTTGTTCAAGTTAAATCTAATTTTCAGTGTGGAAGAACTGAATTTCACAGGGCTGAACACTTCTCAATATTAGAACACATACTTCACAATTGAAGGGTAGGGTTTTTTCCAGAAGTTCTCAAAACACTTTGAAAAGGTAAAGATGTATAAAAAGATCAAATAAACCTGTTCCCCAAATTGTGTATTTGTAAACAAAAAAAAGACACAGATCACAGGTTTGGGTTCAGAGAGCAAGGGAAAAGCCCTAATTGCAGGACTATAATGAAGAAAAGGATACAAGCACTCTGTAAAAAATTTCTGAAACTTTGCCGAAGTGCTTTCCATCATATTGCAACAGAGGCATACACAGTGATGGGTTTCCCAGAAACAACCACAGCACGACAGTAAAGATATACCACCTTCCACCACCTTGGTTACCAGCACAGCCAACGTGTTGGCACTGGCAGTGCTGTTCAATGTCACCCCCCTGACACAGGAAAACACCCTGCCCACAGCCAACTCAAACCTGTGCCAGAGCTGTACTCCAAAGGTCACCTGGGAAGCACCCAGAGTGACACAAGCTGCCACCACACTGCTGCTGCTCCCCCAACAGCTCAACAGCCGAGATGCTGTAACAGGCACAACTCCGTGTCAGCTGCACCAGCATCAGGCCCTAAAAGCCAGCTGTGGTCACACCCCTTTGTGTCCCACACAAGCAGAAGGGCTTGGTCACCCACAGCACCTCAGAAGAAGGAGCACCAACACCAGGCCAAGGCTGGCAACCCTTCAGAGCAACATCTCTTTTGAAATTGCCTGCTTCCTAAAAGATAAAGGAGAAAGTTTCAACAGAGACTAAAAGATTCAGACACCTACTCCCATTAAATTTCCTTGATATTTAGGCACAGGGTTGATCTCAGCAATGTGAATCTTCCCTGCCACCTTCTCATCCAGTCCAAATAACTGATGATGGAAAAAAGAAATCCCACATAACTGAGACTGGACACAATGTTCAGCCTTTTGACAAAATCACCAGGCTTTTATGAGGAGAGAAACCACTCTCAGGTTGTAAATAGGGTTATTAGTTACATCTGGTTTCATATGCAAGCATAAGTCATCCACTGTAACATGTTCCCTCCCTAAAAGCATCAAGGAGTGTAACTTGCTTCACAACAAAAATACAAAAGGATCCTTTTAAATACAGAGAAAATGCCTTTCTGAAGAGAAGACCCTGGGCTTCTCAAGTGCTCAGCAGGTGATTAAATATTCACATGATTCAGTAGCAGTGGAAGAGGAGTTTCTGCTATGGAGGCACATTATCTCATTAGAGACTTCTTGGAACACAGATAAATATTTATGGCAAGGTTTGTCATAAATGACAACAAATTAGCACGCACATTACAACCTCTGGTTACCAGAAAAGTAAAAAGCTATTTGCGGAAAGTAACACCAAAGGGACAACTGAACTGACCTGCATATTCATCACATGGCCCTCCAGAAACACCTGATTCAATCCCTCTATCTCCTTTCATATTTAAGCACAAGCATGGAAGTGTAAGCACTGCTTCAAAAGATCCAAGAAAAGTCACATCTAGCTCAGCACATGATGTCCACAAGTATCTGCTATTAGTCACTACTGAATGAGTGTAGGAAGCAGTATATAGAGAGATCCTTTGGCCAAGAGTCTCCCAGTTCCAACTTCCAGCTGCCTAGGGACCACTTCTGCTGATTTGGTTAACCTCTTTTACAGCCCTGAGCTGCTCATTGTTCCATGAAACCACAGAACCAGACTGCCCTCCACAACTGTCCTGGGGGACTCACCACTGTGCGAGGACACACTATAAAAAAATATTCCCTGTTTTCTCTTTAAAACTGGTATCTGAAAGGTACTTAAGGATCTAACTCCAATTTTATTTCTTCACCTGAAAATGAACACACCCTCGTGGATGAGAAACCTGCTGACTTGTTTTTGAGAAACTCAACACCAGCTGCCTGTTAGCCGATAAGGTGCACACTCTTAGTCTGGGGGGGAAAAAGTGCACCAGGTGGAACAGCTCAAACATGAAAATGACTGGAGTGAACAGGGCTTGTACTTTGTTATCAGAAGCCGACCCAGACAACCCAGGCAGCAAGCACCCAGCAGCTCTCCTGGTAGCTCGTTACTTGTCATTCCACTGTAAATTTCAGCCATGCCCATCTATCCCTTCCCTTCCCAGTCAGGTGCACCCTCTCCAGCCTGCACACGTACTTGTGGAAGAGGTGGCCGCAGGGGAGTTTACGTGCGGATTGCATGGAGTCCCAGCAAATGGCACAGTCGTCATTGTTCACTGCCAGCTCCTCTGGTGTTGCAACTGCAAACCTACGAAGAAGAAAAAGGAAGAGACACGAGGAATGACTACACAAGCTCAGCATGGCCTCCTTTCTAGAGAATCCAGCATTGAGAAAACCTTATCCTTCATGTTAACTTTTCCTTAAAAGGGCTATGCCAGCAGGTTTGCTATTCTTTTGATAACTCAGGCTCACACTGTAAAGGAACATACACATACACATCCCTCTGATGCCTTTTGTAGATACTTGTTTTTGCGTATCTCCTCATACATCCCAAGTATGAGGAGCAAAAAGCTTTGACTTAGTACCTTCCAAGAGATGATTATATGATCATTTTGTTAAGATCCTTAAGTTATAATCTGTACAGATTTGCCTTATGTCATTCTTCTAAATGAGTTTTAATAGCTGTCCCCATTAAGTTGTCTCATTGGGATCATAAGCATTTATGGTCTGACTAATTTTGGCCTCAGATTTTGCGACTCCCGTTTGTCTTGACATTTTTCCCTTTTTTTCAAGCTACAGTGCCACGTAAGCAATTACTACACAGTAGCCAAACACAGACAATTTAGAGATGAGTGGTGTAACAACATTTCACAGTACTTGTGTGGAACATACCCGAAGAACAACCACACAAAGACAGGGAGCTTGCTGCCCTTGGTGGCTTCAAAAGGAAGCTAGAATGGAGTTCTTCCAGCACAATCATAATGACCAAAACACATCAAGTCACTCAGACAAGAAGTCTGTGACACACACAACTCAAACAGCTTTGTGAGCAGCTAAAGGGGTTCAGTGGATGCATCTTACTGAAAAAAAACACTGCATTGTGGATGAACTTCATTATGCAGCTCTTAACCTGATACCACAGCCAATAAATGACTTCTCACAAAGATCATCTCAGGAATTTCCAGACAAGTCAGCCTTCTCCATCTGGACTACAGCAGCAAGAATCAGAGTTAATCAAACCCACAGAGGCCCCAAAGCAAAACAGTACAGTGATATACAGAAAAACTCCCCATGGCTCTTAAAATTTTTACCAACATAGCTGAATTTTGAAAACACTGGATCAGAGATGCAGTACTATCTGGCACAATATTAGGTTTTAGCAGGCCTCCCAATTTCTCCGTATTGCCTCACTGCAGGGGGATGGATTGAAGTAATGCCAAGGTGCTCTCAGTTCCACTACAGGTACAGAGTTTGTTTAGAATTGGTCTTAGGTTTAATAAATACAGAGGTAAAGCTAGGCAGGTTTTAATTAATATTTGATTTCATTTCAGTCAGTGACTGCATAGTATGGCCTATTGAAATTAAGAGCATCGACTGGTATCACAGCCAAAGACAATATTTGACAACTGAAACAGGCAAAGCTGCAGAGCTTCTGTCACCCCACTGGGGTAGTATACAAGAGAATACAGTAAAAGAAATACTGGACAAGGGAGTTCACTTTCTGCCAGTTAATACATTACCAATAATACTGCTATTATACAAGTAATTCTACATATCTGTTAAAATCAGAAAGAGTGTCCCCAGTAACAAATAAAATGGGTAAAAACAGTCTTAAGTGTAAAGATGTAAGAGTCAGATTTGCAAGACTGCATCTCTCCAACTTACACTATGCCTCCATGTATCAAAGGAATGTAAAAGAATCTCAACCTCTCTCTCAGGATCCTCTCTCCTAGATCTACATTGAGATTGTAGAGAAAGTAAGAGGCTCACCTGGCTTCCATGTTTCCAACCACACGCAGGTAGTTCTTGTGCCGCCGGATTCGCCGCTGCACCTCGTGGAACAGGTACCGCAGCTGCATAAAAATCACCAGGCTGGCCATTGACAACCAGATATTGCCAAACAGCTTTGGAAAGAAACAGAGCAGTGATCAGAAACAAACACCACAGGAAACAAGAACCTGCATCAGGCGTTAAGAGAAAAAGAAATCAAAAAACCAGCACTGAAGAATTTTTCTTTTGTTGGGTCCATTCAGACTAACCACGCATGCTCACATGCGGTATTACTGCTAGTTGTTACCTCTTCAGATACAACTTTGGCAGCACAGCATTTATAATGGGGATAAACTGTATTCAGCTTAGCATCCCCTGCTGCCAATGAAAATAATTCAGTCTGATATTACTCAATAAAAAAGCTAATTAAACACCTACTAAACAGATAATTACACAGTAGTTAATACTCCATAACAAAATTATTTGTGATGACTCCAATTACACAGAAGAATGCCAGAATCCCACCCTCTACATTTTCATCTCTATTTAAGTAACTTCTCTGTAATAGCTGGTTTCTAAAATAAGCAAAGTGAAAAAAAGATATAAAATATGTATACCAAATACCCTTTCTTTTAAGGTCAGCCTATTTGTTCAGCATTATGTCCCCAGTATTTCATACCAGCATATGAATATGATGCATCAAGTCCAGGGAAAGCAAGGTTAGCTCCATGACAAAATCTGTGTAGTAGACATAAGTGCCTTTGCCTTCCCACGTTCCTTCATGGTTGAGATCCCAGAGATGAACTACGTATCTGCAAGAATGGGGAAATTAACATTACTCTATTTTTTTCTGTTAAATAGCATCTCTATAATTCAAACTATTTCATTCATTTTTCAAAAAACTTCTGGATATGCATTCTTTGCCCTTCCTAGGCCCTGTGTCCACATTCTGTACTTTCCAGAGGGGAAGTTTTTTTAATGCTACTTCCTTCAAACTGCAACATTTTAAACAGGCAAATAGCAATCAATGCTTAGCCCACACTGGCACTAACAGAGAAGACGCAACATTTGCTAAGAACTCCTGCAGGTACTGAAAGTCGATCTTGGGATTACACTAAATACAGTCACATTTTTCAGCACATGAGGTGCTTGTCAGGTGAGTCACTACAGCTTGGTGTCAGACCTGAAATGCTGGCAGTGACCCGCACAAAGAGGCTCCTGTATGACACACCATGTCCTACATATGCACACTCAGGTGCAGTACAGGTACACAAGCATGTGACTTTTCCACAAGAAACCTTCAGGACACTAAGATCTTAAAACAAACCCTGCAGAATGACATTAAGCAGCATGTATCAACCCTCATACAGCAGCACCCATTCACTTTAATCCATGCCTCAAGCACCCACTAAAGCTATCCATGCATTGCTACCCCCATCTGTAAAAAGCATTCTTAAAATGCTTCTATGCATATTTAACCCTTTGTTATAGCCAACATATCTCTCAACTGTTTACTCGCTGGCTTTAAAATAAATGTTTCTGTGACTACTTAAACACCAATGCAATCTTTTATTCAAATAAAGGCTTAAGAATAAGAAACACACATCACTTAAAAAGAAGTCAATCGCAAAACTCATGCTTAAAAACAGCTCAGGCTAAAGTTAACCACCTTTGCTCATCTCATAGAATCCTGGAATGGTCTGGTTTGGATGGGACCTTGAAGACCATCTCATTCCAACCCTCTGGTTGCCCCATCCAATCAGGCCTTGACCACTTCCAGGATGGGGCATCCACAGTCACTGTGTCAGTGACTCACCAACCTCACAGGGAAGATTTTTTCCTAGTACCTAAACTAAGCTTGCCCTCTGTCAGTTTGAAGCCCTTTCCTCTTGTCCTATCACTCCATGCCCTTGTCCAAAGTCCCTCTCAGCACTCCTGAAGCCCCTTTAGGTACTGCAAGGGGCTCTAAGGTTTCACCGGAGCCTTCTCTTCTCCAGGCTGAACAATCCCAGCTCTCTCAGCCTGTCCCCATGGCAGATACGCTCCATTCCACTGAGAATCTCTATGGACTCTTCTAGACCCGCTCCAGCAGGTCCATATCCTTCTCATATTGTGGGCCCCAGAGCTGGATGCAGCATCCCAGGTGGGGTCTCAGCTGAACAGAACAATGGGGTAGAATCCCCTCACTGTGGGGGAATGCAGCCCAGGATATAGTTGAGCTTTCTGGGCTGCCAGCACACACAGCTGGGTCATATCAAGCTTCTCATCCACCAACACACCCAAGTCTTTCTCCTCATGGCTGTTCTCAATCTCCAAACATGCATTTGCAATTCAACAACGTAATTACACACACCTCTCACATCAACGTGCTATATGCACCTTCCTGAAGCACCATCCTGTAAAACACAAGCTACTCACCGTAAAATCACATGGGCAGTTCTGACTGTCACCAGCAGAGACTGCAAAAGAGGAAGAAAAAAACCAGACATGTTAACAACATTCTGGTAGGGACAATGGTTCAAACGCAGGACCTCAACGGCTATAACATAAAATCCATTTATTGCAGCTTAACAAGTTCCTGTGAACCAATGGTCACTACAGGTGACTGTGTGCACAATATGCCTGTGACAAACATGAAGCTTATAAACAAATATGGAAGAAATTGTTCCCAAACACATGATGTTCTTAGAGCAGCCACTAGTGGTATTGTTGTTAAGTGTCGTTTTTTCCCCCACTACATAGGACATATTACCTTTTTCAATTATTATCACTCAGCAATTGTTGAGACCACAGTCCCACCAACTACCTCCCCTGACACCACTTCTTAAAAACAAAACTGGAAGAACTGAATAATAACAGGAATTTGATGAAGAACCGTGGAAGAACTTTCAAGTAATTTCCCCTCTTTGCTGAGTTGTAAATGCTGCTAAAGTCACTTCTCTCTTTAATTATACTTACATTTCTAGGTTAAGCACAAAGAAAAAAAACCTGTAAGAAAGTGTAAGATCAGAAGTGTAAAGACAAGTTACCAGAAAGAAGTGTTTCCAGAATACCTAACCACAATTCCATGGGCTCTTACCATCTAAGAAACATGGCCCCATCACCTCTCTCTAACCCATCAAACCCACAGTGCTCTGCCCCTTCTTTCCATCCTCACAGTGAAAAAAAAAATGGGGCAGGACAAGGCCACCCTCAGAGACTGCCCACACCACCCTGTAGTTAGTAGGGGCCAAGTGACTGAGCTGCAGGGAATTTACAATGAGCAACTGAAACCACTTCTGTGAAACTGGTCTGGTGGCATGCCTTCAGCATAAGTACTACAAACAGCACAGAAGAACTATCAAAACCACTAACTTCCCAATGTAGAAATAAACTGGTTGGTTTGAATAATTTTTTCCATCTGTAAAAAGTATTCTTAAAATGTTTCTATGCATATTTAACCCTTTGCAATATCCAATATATCTGCCAACTGTTTACTAGTTGGCTTTAAAATAAATGTTTCTTCAACACCAGTGCAATCTTTTATTCAAATAAAGGCTTCAGGATGAGATATACACATCATTCAAGTAATACTAGAAAAAGTCAAGAAGGTAACAAACAGCAAGTCACCTAAGCACAGCGTGCTGTTCTCAGCACAAGTACCTTTCATAACAAAGTTAAATTAGCACACTAACTGCTCCTGCAAGGCATGATGTAAGACCCTTTTCTGCCTCCTGGCATGTGGGTACCAGAAAGAGACTACACCTGGTTTACGTGATGTTTGTGACAACAGAAAAACTTTGGTCAGATCACAGAGGAAAAGGAAATACATCCAAATTCTAACCATGTAAGTGGTGGAACACAATGATTACCTGAGCTGCTGCATGGATTTGCCACTGAGCGCAAATTTGTGTCAAAACCAGTACACATTGCATAATGCCTCCAAAAAGGAAGACATCTGTCAGGTAGAAATCTGAAGGGTCTGGTCTTCACAATTTTTAAGAAGTTAATGTTGCCAAGAAATGATCTGTACTGGCCAGTGCTGAGGCAGCAAGAGTGTCAGCATTGCAAGGAGCTAGTGTAGATTTGGTGAAGGCACCCGCCTCTGATTCCTCTGCTGTTTCCAGAAATGCATTTCAGCATTCCAACATGAGAAGCACTTTGCAGAAAGTACAACACTGCATCACAAACTACACAGCTCCATAATCTGAGGTTCTAAGTGTACAGCAGTCCATTTTCAGTTCCGACACCTCAAGAGCTCTTGCTCTGCCCCAAATAAACAGTTGATCCCCCTGGGACTATGCAGCGTTGGCAGATGCCAGTCCTGTACATCAGCACACAACGGCAAGGCACTCAAACCCAAAGAGAATGGATGTGGAGTGAGAAGCTACACAGGAAAATATACTATTATCTGTGTGGTACAACTCTAAGACTTGAGTATCAGTATCATTATATGGCCTTAACTGAGATGTATCAAACAGCAGAGGATGGCTCCTATAGAAAAGAAGTCATTCTTTCTCACAATAAAAAATATGCAAAAATAGACTGACTGGACATTGATTGCTATACTATAATTCTCCAACACCATATATTTAGGCAAAAAATATTAATGTTGATTCAAAAATACAGACAGTCCTTATTCAACTTTCTATGGGCATTTGCACATTTCACATCCACCCTTCCAAGTAAAGAAAATGCTGACAAACAGCAGAGAATAAGGGGAAGTCTACCTAAAAGACAAGAAAAACATCTATATTGCTTTACTGAAAACCCTGAGGCATCAAACTAAATCAATGTTTGCAGAAGAGAGATTAATAGCTTAATGTAACTTAATGTAATTCATTCACACTAATGGAATACACTTGGCAGGGTCCCTCTTGAGGAGCATCACAGAAGCCACCACCAGGAAAACATTTCAGTCTGAAAGATTTAATGTTTTTTGCTGAGAGCTTGAAGTCTGCCATGAGGTGTCACTGCCAGTCCTCATACAGAAAGAAACCTAAATGTTCTATTCCACTCGCAAGAGTGCTGGGTATTAAAATCAAGCAAACTACTCATGGTTGCTCAATCCATACAGAGAATATTTAAAACGTTCCAAAATGGCAAGATATTAGACAATCTCCTATGAGGAAAAATTAGACTAGCATTCTTTTGCTTAGAAGGAAAGTCAGGAAGGGAACAAACAACAGGACAATAAAATCACAAGTAGAATGAAAAAGGGTAAACAGGGAATGATTCTTTGTAGATTTTCACCATTAATGTATTAGATGATAGCTAGGGACATTATTCCCTGACCATGGCAGGGGGGTTGGAACTAGATGATCTTTAAGGTTCCTTCCAACCCAAACCATTCTCTGATTATCAAACAGAAGATTCAGAAAAACCAAAAGAGCTCTTTTCTGAACACAAAGCCAAGTAAATGTGGAATTAGTTGCCTTTGGTTATTACAGAAGGTGATGCATTAAGAAGTTCAATAAGAAATTAGACAACTTTCCAGAGTACAAACCCAACAGGCTTGTGCAGGCCTCAGCTCAGGAATGTTCTCAAACACCAGTGGCTGCAAGCAAGGCTAGGGGACCCTTTCTTCTAAATTCCCCACAAAGTTCCTCACTGCCCACCAGCAGCACAGCAGGCTGTGGGGATCCACGGCTTGGCTGGGTACCCCACACCTACACTGACTGAGCCCCTCCTTCGTTAATCAGCACACAGAACAGCTTCCACTGAAAGGACAGCTGGGCACCATCCTGCACCCCACAACATCACACAGGACAGCGCCAAGGAGGCAACACAGGCACCACAAGAGTCCCTGATAAACCTACCCTGAGCTGTGCAATGCTGATACATCCTTCTGCCAAGCCAAGATAAGAGACACAACACCAACGAGACCCCACCTTTTACGGACACTGTCAGATCTTCCAATACCCTTCCACTGTTTAATTACAAATCTGATCTTGCATATTCTCGTATTCAGAAAAAAATAAAGACATATTAAATAACTGAACTGTGGTGTGATCAGCATCATATTCTCCTACCATCAGCTGTTTTCTTTTGTCCTCTCTAACACCAAGTATGAATTCAAGATAGGAGGAGAAAAATAAATTGTACGTGCTGATTACTCGTTATCTGAACTAAGGGTGTGCTAACACAATATACTTGCAATTATACTGGATTCCACTCCTTTGTTTAAGATTATCACTTCCTCAAGCAGAGTGTAACAACCCACCACAACATCAAAAACACACTGATGTTCACTCCACAAACATACTGATGTTTACTCCACAGTGCAAAGGGTTTAGGAGTGCACAGACATGCCTTGCTCATCTCAGCTGAGACACAATTCATTACACAAACATATGCAAATCCCATGAGTATGCCTTAAGGAAAGGATGTTAGTCTCATTCCTTTTGGGGAGAAATGAAATAGAATATACAACCTCAAATAAAGAGGCTGAAGTGCACATTACACTTTCATACACACTCTCTCCCTCTCTCTAGCACTGTCTCACCAACCCTTCTTGCAGTGCTCATGAAACACAATCATTACTTTTTCATAAGCTGTCGTTTGATTTCAGCATCATCTTACAGGTTTATCCTCACATTCTCTTCTTCAGACAAAGATTTTTTTTCAGGTTTAAAGGCTAAAGATTGAAAGCACACTGATCTGGCAACTGCTGTAAAACAGGGGAAAACTCATTTGTGTCTTTAAGATTTCTTTCTTATGGGAACTAAAACCAAATCCATTGTGGACCAGAATGCCCCCAAGTGAGGGGTGAAAGGCAAAGCAGAAACCACAACACATATGAAGGAGAAGGCTCACCTCTGCTGCCATGAAAGCCAACGTGTGCATGCCATGGGTGTAGCCAACAACTCCACAGACAACTGCTAATCCACAGCAGGACAGGAGCATGGCTATGAGCAGGGCCAGCACTCTGATGTGGCTGCTCATGGGTGTGGTAGGAGAAAAGGAAAGCTGCAACACAAATACATAAATATATGACAGGTTTAAAGGAGTACTTATCCTTCCACAGTCATCCATCCACAGTACCCAGCCTTCCACAGTCATCTCACCAAACAAGTCCTCATTCAGAAGAAATCTTCTGCTTTCTAGAATAAAACCAATTTCACAACCTCGACCATGCAATGTAGAAATAAATGATGCAGAATAAAGCTAAACCCACACACCATCCCAAAGCCTCATTCATGTCACTATCATTTACATTCACGTTTAAACAATCATTTACGATTTTTTAATTTACAATTATGATGATTATTTGATCACCTGTGCAAGAAAACCACAGTAACAGTAGTTTGTGGATCAAATCCACAGTATCTGATTAGGATGAACATGCATTTTAGAAAGACATCTAACCTAAAACACAATCTTCAAGCAATGTTCTGCCAATTTTTCACCTAACAGCTGATCTGAATTTGTCCAGCTTGATCATCCACCCTCTAGTTCTTCCAATGTCATTTTCTTCTGGAAGAAAAAGACATCTCCCCCCAAAAATTATTTCAGTTGCAGCTAGAGACTGCTGGACGGAATGTAGTGAAAAATAGTTATCTCATTCAGCATGCAAAGTGTATTAAATCTCTAAACTACCTTAACAGTGGGCTACACCTAGTCTGTCTAAATAAAAGGCCACCCAAAGGGCCAAGTATTTAGTTGGTTCCATCCTCTTTTTTTCAGGGCAGGATGGGGTAATAGGACAAGGAAAGAAGGAGTTGCCCAAAGCTTCACTCTGATCTGATTAACAAAGGTGACTCCCACGTTTCGTTTTTAAATGCGTTTTCTTACTTCTTTGTATCTGGTTCGGCTCTACATGCCCCAGTCTTTGCAAGGCAGATCACACA
This sequence comes from Atrichornis clamosus, assembly GCA_013400975.1. NCBI lineage: Eukaryota > Metazoa > Chordata > Aves > Passeriformes > Menuridae > Atrichornis > Atrichornis clamosus. The sequence continues at coordinate 4,834 of WBMZ01007981.1, read as the reverse complement.
AGTATCATTTGTCCAAGTAAAAAATGATGATGCATGCTTGGAATGCAAAAGGAATATAATAAGGATTTCTTCCCACGTGACCTTTGTTCTCTGACAGCTTTCTGAACAACACTAAAAATACCAGATGAGTGTCCTGTTCACTGATGTCTCAATTTTCCTAACCCCAACCAATCCAGTTTCAAGTTTAAGTGCTTAGCTACCTGTGAATTAACAGGCCTTACTGGACATTATTTTTAAAAAACCTGCAAAGCACAGATCTACCAAAAAGAAATTCACAGATTCAATTTAGGTCAATTCCAGAAGAATGGAGCCTACGAAAACGCAGGCCCATTAAGGTTGTTTAAAGGCCAAGATTTACTGTTCAAATTACAGTTCCTTCTTCCTTGCCTAGCCTTCAATTTCTGCATCTCTACTGAGTTTATTCCTGATATTAACAGAAAGTGGAATGTAGCTTAGAGAGAAAATTGCACTGTATATTGTAAAGACACTGGCGGTCAAAACTCAGTAGGTCTAAGTGAATGTGAAACCTGAGCACAGAATCTGCAGGAACAGGCTCCATGGGCCAATCCTAGAAGGCACCAATGTAAGGGATGTTCTGTTGTCAAGATGTCCTTACCAAGGAGAGCTATGAAGACATCTCATGCAGTTATGTAATAGTAATTACAGGGCACACGTAAGGAGCAATTTATTAAAGAAAATAAGTATCTTCAGCTCCACTTGTCTCATGGGAAAACCGAAGGAGTAAGATTGACATTGTACTTTGAAGCAAGTATTTGGAGGTACTGGGAGGTGCACGTGTTCAGCACCACACAGTGGGGAAAAGGTCTAAATGATCTGTTTGTACCCTATCACGAGCCAGTGCCTGAACCAGAAACAGAATCTGCACGTTCCAAAAGACAGCCCATAATCAAAACTTACATATTCAAAGCGATCCTTGCAGAGCTGAACCATCAGATGGAGAAACACAAGTCCGGAGAACCAGAGGCACCACATCACCACTTCTTCCACTGTCTGAACATTCAGTACACCAAAAATGAAGATGAACTTGTAGAAAATGAAATTCCAGAATTTATCCTTGAGATGCTGTAATGGAAGGCACTTGGTTACTGTAGTGAAAGCACTGACAATCCACACACAGGGGAGAGAAGGAGGGGGAAAGAGAAAGGGAAATGAAAGAAAAAGATGGAAGTAGAAATGAATACATTACATTAGCTAAAGCCTGCTGCATACACATCTTGAAGAGTATTTGCTACCCTTACTGAATTAAGAAATGTATTAAAATATTAGCAGATCTTAGTATCTATCTAGGCTTTTGTACCATGGCAGCATAACTGTGCTACACACAACAGTTTCCTGCCATACTCCTAAAACAGTGCTAAGCACAAACCAAGCCTGCTCTCAGTTTGATTCTTCATGCCCAAGCAACTAGGCGGCAAACACAGAGTCCTCTTTGCTGGAAAAACTGCCACAGTTAGTTATTCAAGATGCCCAAATCACCTAGCACCTTGCTTCCAAAAACCTGCCAAAAAGTACAGATGATTAAGAAAAGATTACAAAGTCTGTTCTTAAGAATCACAATGCCTACAGTGGAGAATGAGATGGATGAGCAATGAAAATAAAACAATTTCCATACAGACACAGTATGAAAGAAACAATATGATGTTCTCAAGCAGCAGACAGCAAACCAGCTTGGAGGGGAATAAAAAAAAATTATGAAACAAAATGTTTTGTTAAATAACACGATGAAATCAGCAGGAATTTAATTAAGACAGGCCCAGAATACTTTCATGATGCTGCTGTTTTGGGCTTGCCAGTATTAATAACCAGCTTTCCCCTTTACATGACAACTGAGGCATACTCCCACTGTCCAAACACAAATGGATCCATACTGCTACTGTCTTCACTTCAGTTTTCAGAAGAGTAGAGAACATCCTGGAAACTATCTCTGGTTAAAATTCCACATCCTTATAGTCAACACGGACTGGGAAGAAAATCTGGCCCACTGCAGATTGATAGTGCCTTGGTTCTAACACACCGCTCAGGCACTCTGCGGGGTGTGAATTACAAATACAATAGGCTTTGAGAGATCCACGGTTATTAATGGGGCCTTGTGTGCCTCAGTTCTGCATGTCAAAAATCATCATGGCCTGATCCCTCCTAAAGAACTGAATTTACAGTTTTCCTTTTTTTAAATATGTGAACACACTCCAAACAACTGCTATTGCATTTACACAGAGCAATTTATGCATTTGACTTATTTTAAAAGAAAATAGAGAGATACTATTCAAGGTCCTGCTGTTGTTGCTTTCATCTTCTGCAGGATCCTGTTAAAAACCAGGATGTTAAAGGATGTTAAGAACTGTTAAAATCCTGTTAAAATCTCTAGGCTTTCATGGTTCCCTTGCTGAATTTTTAAAAACATCCTCACACAGCCAAGAGAAGGACTAAACAGCCTCAGTTTTCAGTCCTGCTCACCTCCTTTCTCTGGGCATTTTCCTGCCTACTCTGAGGGCTTATAAACCATCCATTCAGCGTATGAGGATGGCAAGCACTTCTCCAGCAGTCAAGGTACAAAACAAGAGGGAACTCAACAGTGCTGACAACTACAAAACACAATGGAGAGATGCTGCCAGGTGCAGACAGGATAGGGAAGAACACGTTACAAGTATTTTGATGCAAGGTGCACTTGTAAGAAATTCAGAGTTCATTAAAGAAATGGGATTTTCAAGTTGACAGTGGGCTTATAAAATACAATAGGAAAAATTCCCTTAGAAGGAAACCGGAAGCTTGCGGCTCTGGATGTACTAGATAACCAAATGGTAAGATTTATGTTGTTGTAAAATTTACTTTTCTTGTCCACTTTCAACAATTCCATATAGAAAATCACACCACTTGTCATATTTCAGTTTCCTGGTGTACAATATCCAAGGCAACATGTTGCTGTCTCACCTGCCTCTCGCTAACACGAAGAGGACCAAACACCATACACTGGATTAGCTTAGCAACCAGCATCAGAAAACAGCAGGCAGTGTTCACTAGCACCTGGAAAGAAATAAAGCAGTCAGTGACAAATACTTTTGCCCTATTTAGAAGGAAGGAGAGAAGGGGAATGAACAAGTCTAACAAAACCTGCCATTGTTCACAGAACAGTATTAGTTGCCTTTTTTTTTTTGGTGAAATTCAAGCCTGGCCTCTTCCAAGACATGGCTAGTAGATGATAAGTCATTTAACTTTTTTTTCTAGAAATACTAACACAGCCAGTTTGATACAGCAGTGCAGCCAACAAACTGACCTACCTCTTCACAATAAATTATTTTTTACAGATTAACAAATTTCCGTACAAAGGAACATGGGGACAAGACTTAGAGATCACCAAGATGCTAATTTGGTTTAAACATATGGCAGATGAGAAAACTCCAGTTTGAATCTGTTGTTACAGTAACAGGATTCAGAGGTAGTCTCAAAACATGCTGAACAGCACAAACCCCTTCAGTAACAACACTGCTTGAAGCCTTCCTGGGAAACTGCTTTAAAGCAAAGCAGCAACGCATGGGCCTATTTGACAAAGACACTTGTAATTAACTTTTGATCTATGCAGGATGCTGAAAAGGTGAGAAGGTGGAATAAGAAAAACTTCACCCTGTTATTTCTAAAGGACATAGAATAAACTTTTCCAGGACTCTTAAGGTCCTGAGACCAGGTTTAAACAGGATGAATGTTTGGTATACTAAAAAATCAGCACCTCAGTCAAGCAAGCATGTTGTGAAGCAGATGTCCAATTACTGCCACCTTTGACTGACAGACAGATGAAAAGTTCAACAGCATCAGCTCAGCAAGGTTTCTGATACCCTCGAGTTGAGCTTTTATTTCAACTACCAGTTAATAAGCCAAGATTCATATATCATTGCAAGGTTTGGGTTTAAAAAAATACAGAAAATTCGTTCCTTTTTTTTTTAAAGTAGTTTGAATGTTTCCTCTTACCTACAAGACTTTAAATGCTATTTTGGAAAAAAAAAAAAAAAAAAAAAAGGGCAGGTAAGGCTTGGGCTCGAATACCTGACAGTCCCTTACACAGATTTCTGGAAGAGCAGGTCAGGCAGTGCTTGGCGAAGCTCAAGCCCAGCACCCGCTTGGGACCGCGGCAAACGCTCCCAACAGCTTTTCCCAAATCCCCTGGCCAGGGCGAGCGGGGCACGCTCGGGGAGACAAGCATAAGCCGCGGGCGAACTCTCGGGGCGCTCGGCTCTAACACTGCCCCATCGCCCCGGCCAGGCAGGAAGGGAAGCAGCTGCGGAGGCGGCCCGGGGCGGGCAGGGGGAACCCCGCCGAGTCCCCCTCTTCGTTCCGCGAGCAGTTTTCAAACAACAATAACGAAACACTCCCCTGGACCCGCCCGCCCCACCCCGGCCGCGGGGAGGTGCCGGCAGAGGCCGATCCCGATCCCAGCTCCGCAGGCCGCGGGCCCGCAGGCCCCGGGCTCACCCAGACGCAGAGGCTGTCGGAGAGCAGGTAGTAGGCGACGTCCAGAGCCCGCGGGCCGGCGCAGTGCGAAGGCTCGGCCGACTCGGTGCCCGCAGCCCCGCCGGGCGCCTGGCTGAGGGCGCGGTAGGCGCTGAGGCCGGCGCCCAGCAGCGCTAGGGCGCTGAGCGCTGTGTAGGTGCGGAGGCTGGGCCAAGGGAAGCGCTCCAGGAACAGAAGCGGCATCGCTGAACCCTCACCGCCGCCCGGCCCCGGCCCGCCGCGCTCCCCCGGCTCAACGCCCGCCCCGCCGCCCCTCCCCGGGGCCGGGCGAGCCGCCCCCGCCGGAGAAAGGAAGGCGACCGGGCCCGAACCC